>FIZU01056548.1:0-17918 GCA_900064475.1 Pseudococcus longispinus
ATCTCGAAATTACAGTAATCATTTTACTTTGGGTAGTTCTAAAAATTTCTTAGAATAACCTATGCAAAAAGACATATCCATGGACCAATATGTCCACTTGAACGCTTGAAGAGTGGATCTATTTACGATAGTTCCACCTAGGATATTTCTATTAAATTACTGGTAATTTACCTCACTTTAAATTCTTTACATTACCACGGTAATTTATGCAAAAAAATATGCTCATTTTAGTCATTTTTTACTTAAAAAAGATCAAAATCAAATATTTTTTATAAATTTTTGAAGAAATCACGAAAAAAGGATCATAAATTTCTTAAATTTCCATTAAATTACCATCGGTACCTTTCCGGAAATTTCCAAAAAATAAATTACCGAGAATTTCACATCCCTAGTTCCACCAATTTAAATTCCTCTTTTTATGCTATTTTCTATCTTTGACCTGTTTGACCTTCCCAATATTTCCACTGATGAAAAATGACTGCAACATTTTTCAATATCTCCCCCCTGTGTGATAAAAGTGAAAGTTTAAGGGCGTTTAAAGTTTTGCTCACTCAACATGCCGCCTATTTCTCATAGGAGGGGTAACAGAAATCAGGGACGGATTTAAGATTTTGCCACATTTAAAAGGCACCTTTTCAGATAAGTATTCCCCCCTTAAAATTCTTGTGAAATAATTTAATAAACTTTTTAGTTAACATGAACTTTATGGTGGACTGAAAAAAAATCATACCCCAAATCCAAGGGGGTGGTTTATTTTGAGTTGGAGATGGATCCTAGAAAATTTTAGATTTCTAGCTTAAAGGGGAAGGGATCTGAGGGTGCTCAAAATGAGGTCACTTTTGAGCAAAAACGCAGTTTTTTGTCTTTTTTTAGGTTGGTCACCTGTCTGGTACCAGTACCTCGGTCACTCACTGAAAAAGTACAATTCAATTTGCTACACCTCCTCAGGCTTTTGACCTCGAAATTGGATACTAATTATTGCCCTCTACCAGGAAGTCAAAAAGTTGCAGATGGCTGAAAAATCGAGATTTTTGAGTTTCAAAAAGATGAAATAATCTGTGATTGGTATCAAAACTGGATCTAAAGAGCTCCTATTGACCCAGAAAAATTATTTCGATTAAAAAATTGAAAATTTTCCATAGCAGTTTTGCCAACTTTCGATTTTGGCAAAAATTGATTTTAACCATGAAAAGTTAAGAAAATATTGATTCGTTATAAAAATTCGAAATTGGCAAGATTGCGATGAAAAATTTACAATTTTTTTAATCGAAATACATACCTAATTTTTCAATTTTTTGCCTTCAAAATTTGCCGCTGCGGGCTATGAGCCCACCTGTAAATCTATGCCTGGATCGATTTCATCTCAAAACCCGAAATTCAACTTACTCCTGACAAATCTTGAAATTCATCCACTTCTTCCGCTCGTTTAATCCAAACTGCTCCGAACGATAACAATAATTGACTCCAAAATGAACACGATGGAGTAATAAGCCGCAAAATAAACAACGGGCGATGGTCGTTTAACCCTTTAAATAAATATGACAAGTGAATAAAAAATCACTACAAACATGCAACAGCTTACCACGCCCCTTGAACGACGTTTACCTTAATTCTTGCGCTTCATCGGTCGGTAGGAAATTTTCTATTATATGGCACACGACTCGTACGTATGTTATTTCTGCACAAATCACAACGGTCAGATTAGAAACAGGAAGTTGATGCAATTGTTTTTGACGCAGACGAATATCTCCCGCTGTGTTGAGTTCGTTTTTGTCGATTACGTTTGACAAGGGCTGTAACCGCTGCCTGGACCCAACTGTCAGGTACATTTAATTCTACTTTTTGGATACCGGTGCGTAATCTAATTCCAGTACACGGTGCTTCGATACACATTCTCTGATACTCGGGTAAATTTAGAAAATAATCCGCGGCGAAATTTTTTCAACAGCCTTTCTGCGTTTGACATATCGTATCTGGAAAGTAACAGGTAACGTAACGTAAGATAAGTAATTCACAAATGAGATGTAAAAAAGAAACAAAAACTTATCAAATATCGATAATGCTAACATTGTAAGGTAAATTCAACCGCGAATTGAATATTTCCAACGTCAACGTCGGGCTATTTTCATATACCTACGTATGTTTCTAACGTTTGAAATCATTTCTGTCGCTGGCTGATCGATTTTACCAGCTAACGCGGAAAAGATGTCAGTTACACGATAAATTTCAAGACAGATTTTTCAAAAAGATTACCTACCAGTGAAAATATTTCATTCGGAATAAAAAATATTCCTAGCGTTGGGGTAAGCGAAATCGAAACGATTAGGCGAAATCACCAACGAAGAAGCGAGGTCACAAACTGTGCCCCATGTGTACACTTTCGTGGAATTAACTCGGTATAAAAGCTGATCGTTAAACATCGTATCCGAGAAGCAAGTATAACGCAACATACAGTTGAGTTTTGAGAACATCGATCTCCCCGCTCAACATCCTTTCTTCCCGAAACTTTTCGGTGAACTGTACTGGGCTCGATCTAGCGTCTGTAGTTACTCCGACGAAAAAACAAAGGTTATTGCTGCAAGAAATGAAACAGAGATGGTTTTCTTAATGTAAGCTGAGCAAAATGTGAAAATTTTCATTTTATTGACGTAGGTACCCTATCTTCCGATGTTTTTCTTTCACATTGTTGAGAAATTTTCTCTCCAAATCATATCTACGGTGACAAATCAAACGATGGGCATTATTCCATCAAAGTGGGTGCTTCCTACTTCACTGTAGCCAATGGTCGGGTAGTTCGAACTTTATGCACAGATTCGATTCGAAATGAATAACAAATACAGCAAACCCAACACGTATTTACAGCAAAAACTGATTCAATATCCGGTTGTTTTTGTACAGTTTTTCATAGATTCCTGAAGTGGAAACAATACATCAATACACATATATTTATTTGAAATGATTTTAGATAACTCACCACAATATTTTGATATTCTAATTCTTCAGCTAAGTTTTCCTCTAGCTTTCGACGATTTTAATTGATTGAAAATACTTGACATGATGTTCATTCGAGATTTATTTCTGAAACATTAGGTAACGACGTTGAATTGAAATACAAGGGAACGTAATTCGGATTCCAATTCGATTATTATTTAATTAATTGAATTAACTTACGCTAGAAAATAGATTAATTATTATCACTGTAATTAAATTTCCCGGCAAATTCACCAAGTCAGTCATAACAAAATACAAAATCAAAATGGTAGAAATCCAGATACATACGTCATCCTACGTAATTTGACGTCATCCACATCCAGTTATTGGAAGTGAGTATACTGCGCATGCGCTATACAAATTGTCTTCAAACGGTTTTTTATTTTTGAATTTTGATTTTTGCTGGATTTTTGGAAACTTGGAAAGCTCAAAGCTGAAGCCATATTTATTATTTTATTTATTGTACGTTGAAGAAATAAGTTAAAGATCGGAATTCAAAAGTAAATACGTATTTGACCCGAGCCAGACTTTATCGACTAATGAAAAAACAAAATCCCTCGTTCATTCTCATTTCTCAAAAGCTTTTCTAAATAGCACACTTTCAAAAAAAGTAAAAATAGACCTTTTTTCTCATTTCACAGCACCCATTAGCTAAGAATATCACGAAAATCTCCGTTTTGAATTCAATTTACCCAAAGTCACAATATCAAGATGGAAACTGTAAGCAGAATTTCTCGAGAATTATCTCTCGGAAGGCAATCTGCAGGGCGTAGAGCTGCACTCTTAGCTATTTAAAATTTCCATCCAAATCCTTGTAACGTTTTACGCTAACATTTCCCCTCTCGTTTAACGCGACCCATGCTGGAATTTTAAATTAAATGACTCTCGATATAATTCCCCTAGTGTCTCTTAATCCTCTGAAAATGATATCCCTCTGCGTCCCCTTGGACTTTTGCAAGTCGTGCGTTTTCTATCCGCGAAGCACCATATTATACAGAAATCTGTAGTCGTTTTACCGGAGAGGCTAATTGTTTTTAAATGATTTCCTCTAAAATCGGTGGCATTAGTTTTAATAACACGTACGTTTTAAAGTTACTATTACGTGTGAAAGGGACAGCATTTTATCCTCGACTAGGCCTAATGTTTTCATTTTCAAAAGCATAACATGGGAATTAATTAAGGAAATAATATTCATAATTACTCCAAAAAAGGATTAATATAAATGTACTGATTAATTCGTTTTGAAACGATCAAATGTTATAATGATTGCCAATTTAAGCTTCTCACGCTTCTTCGCTGATGGCCATGGTGTGAAATTTTTCAGCAGATATATTTTACTTATATGATAGCGTACCTGCCTGAATAAAATATGGTTAGAATTTTCATATAAAATAGTAATTAGGTAGTTGTTTTAAATTATTCAATGTCATTAGCATTAAATAAATACGAAAGAGGCGAATAAATGCGAAAGTAATATAGCAAAAGCTCCAAAACAATGGGCTAATTGTATACACAAGCATTACCGAATAAATTCGATTATAACATTGTATATTTTATCATTAGTTATCTATTATTATTCCTAATATATTTTTTATTCCTGTCAAATAAATGTATCAATCAGCAGAAAATCCTTTTCAATTGATTGCTCACCAAAATGCTACTGAAATTTATTCAATTATATTATCTAATAATTAAATCAAATTAAACCAATCAACTTTTTGAATTGGCAAATTATTAAAACAGATAAACAAAAAGAAAAGAATACGCTACAGTTGAAAAAAGACAACAAAACTCATTAAAATAAAATTTTCTTTCATCTTGAAACTTTCAATTTCCTGCTGTTGAAATCTGTAGTAACAGTTGGTTTAAACGAACCAAAAAAGGTTTTTGAAAGGATGTTATTTCCCGAAGTAATTGTATTTCTCCAACGCTTCATCGAATCAACCCTTTGTTTCATTAAATCAACCCTTTCTTTACCGAAGAATATTTTAAATAAATTCTTGTATAAATTGAGTTTTTCATCTTAACAGCGGATATTCGAGATAATTGCTTTTACTTTTTGCAAAGTAATTCCATTGATGGTTGACTTTGAGGTATTATTTTCATAGAAAAATTAATCAAAAATTATCAATATTTCGGTATAAAAATATCGTGTGAGATTATTAATACAACGCAAACAATAATCAGAAATACACGAACACTTCTCATCAATTGAGTAACCCATTAGTGAAATAAAAATAATCTCATGATTAAGTTTCATGAAAACATGTATATTGCATTATTCAAATGAAATGCTACGTCGAACCAATGTTGATAAATTTTTCAACTGCGAAACTGAAACTCTTGACTAAATATGTACAACTGAATATGATTTAGGAAATGTAAATTTCTTCGATATAAATCACGCAGACGTCAAGTTGGAGCCAATTTAAGTGAAATGTTAGGTACCTTAGATTCATTTACATTTTGAGAATTTCCCGTAATAATTCAGATAAATGCGTAAATCATACCTTAACGCAATTCAGTTTAAAATGTATATTTTTTTATTGAGGAAACATAGGTTACCGAATTATAAGAAAACACGAATTCAAACTTTTAATAACAAATTTATTAAACATTATCACAAATATTGCAAGAATTAGAAAAATATTACTTTTTTCTTTCTTGTTTCCATTTATAAAGCGGAGCTGACGCAGTATTGCCTTTTTTCACTCTTTTCGGCGGTGCTCCTTTATTTTCCGCTAACAATCTTTTCAGTTCTAGTTTTCTTTCTACGATGCTTAATTCTTTTTCCCTGTTAATTCTTCTTTCCAATTCGGCGTAGTTTTTATTTTTCTTTTGGTTCAGTTTTTTCACATTTTCTGGGTCTAAATCGGGTACGTTTAATTTATCCAGATCTTCAAGACGAATTCGATTGCTACGGTTTAGTAAACTGGGATGCGTATTGAGACGCTCAGCTAAATCAAAATTCTCAGCTTCTTTATCAGAATCTAAATAGAATATGTGACTACTACCAGCTTCAGAAGTTTTATCGATGAAATGTAACTGAGCTTTTAATTTTTCGATTTTTTTTCTCTCCATGATACGTCGAGCCCTGATGTATTTTAAATCTCTTCCTTGCATCAGTTTTATTTGTTCTACGGTATGCTCGGTTTCTTCCCTTTCATCTTTATGAACACCGTCGATTACTTTTGAATTTACCATGTGATGGTAAAATTCGTCGGGGTTTCGATTCAACGCTTTTTTCTTCAGCGATTTGATTATTTGTTTTTTTTTATTTTCATGATGAGCACGGGCTTTGTAATCTTTTTTCTTTTCGAGCAACCCGAGGTGGCTTCTATTATGAAGTTGTTGCCGTTCTCGGTGCGTTTTTTGATTAATTTTTGACGCTTTATTCCAGGTCGACATTTTGCTAATCTAGTAAAAAATGACAAACGTATGTTATAAATTATGACTTATCATAAACTGTAGGATAAGAGGAGCTAATTCTATTACCTGAGAATTGATGTACGGAGATTACTTCTATGTTCTTGAACTGAATCTGATCAAAATCAATTAATAAACTTCAATTAATTTGAAAAATAAAATACTTTTTACAAAAAATTCGAAATCAAATTTTTTTCAAGAATGTTTTTGTTAATTTTTTGTGCTTTGAACATATGTTATGAAAACGATTTGAGCAAAAATTCTCAAATTTCAATTCAAAATTTTATGGTTATTAAGATTTTTCTACGAAAATCGAGTTCAAAAATTCGTATTAAAACTATATTAAAAGTAAAAATTGATAAAATTGTTCAATTTTATTAAAGAAAATGCATAAAAATTGTAAGTTATGTAAAATATATTAGACAAATTTCATTCACAGTTGAAACAAGTTTGCCAAATAAATAATTGAAAAATCTCTCTTTATTCCTTTGAATTTTTTCACAAAATTGAAACAATTGATGAAATTTTTCAACGTTTACTTTTTTAATTCATATTTCATTATTTAAATTAATTTTCTATAAATTTAATAACTGAAAAATGATCATTACACCAATAGAAAGTATCAAGTTTTGATTACACGAAGCAACTGTTTTCCCACGAAAATTACCAACATGAATCACATGATTGATGACTCATGTCGGTATGTTTTCGTATTACCGCCAAATTTTTTCAGAAAATTTCATTATTTCCATCAAATGCTGGTCCTTTATTTCCTTTTATACGTGAATTGGCGTTAAAATTGTGGATGAATTTATGAATTTATCTCACCTACATGTTATGTTGTGTTCGTATATCTTAAGCTTTTCTAAAATTGACGTTCAGAAAGAATTCTTTTGATAACATTTCATTCCCACCGTAAGTACAGATATCAGATGATTTCCTTCAGCATGAGTAGAGAAAGACGTCCTAATGGGTCTTTTATTGTCAACTTTTCTTTCATATGTATAATTTACAGGGTACAAACAACTCAGAAGAAATGGTTGATATCGAACAACCTTCAGAAATTCAAGAGCTAATTGACAGCTACGATGATAAACGTCGTGAAGTCGAGGATCGAGCTTTAGACACATTGTATTCAGTGGACCTTCCGGTTCTCAGTTTTTTACGAGACCTCAGTGCTCAAAAATGTTATTTCATATTGGTTAGTATTACTTTGTCTACGTTTAATTGACAAATGTGCTGGAATTGATGTAAATATGTGTATTATAGTGTCGCCTACGTGACTGGTTTGGATCTACACCGACGAAACATCATTGCTTATGTTTAATGACTGTGACAGATTACATAAGTTGTTCCTATAACAATACCGACTTTTATGGAACATTTGTTAAAGAAAGACAGGATAAATTTTATGAGACATTCTTCTCGAAATTATCCAAGGAATGGAAACGTTTATTTCATAGGATGCCAATTGATGGTAAGATTTTCTAATTAATTCAACGATGTTTGTTTTGACTAGTTATTTATATGGTACCTGATGATTTCAGTGCTTTCTTTGCATCAATTCATCCCGTTGAAGAATAGTTTACGTGTGTCAATTGCTCGTTTTTCGAAAAACTTCGCGTATAAAGAATTACTATCTGATATCGTGACTTCATGTGATGAGTGCAGGTCGAGGCTGGAGAAACATTCATCAGATTTAAAGGCTAAACAAAATTTCAAACTTGGTATTGATATTTTGAATAATTTATCGCCTGTATTGTCAACGAACAACAGCACCGTAGTTCGTATCACCAGTGATTCAAAATCAATGTCGATTTCCGTTCCGTATAAAGTGGTTCATAAACCGACAACTCCAAACGACATTCGTAATTTAATTAAAAACCAACCGGCTAAACGTAATTCGCTTCCTCCTCAAATTATTCAGCCCAAGAAAATAGATTTAAACGTAGCTGCATCCAAAGAAATCAAACCACCTCCTGTAATCGTAATTGGCGACTCTCCTATGAAAATGGACAGAGCATCGTCAACATTGGATAACATAACTAACGTTGTATCTTCCAAAGCTATCAAGAGACCAGCTGAACCGATTGTTAATCCATTAAATTTAGATGGCAAATTGATGAAAAATCAAAACGGCGTTGCAATTCCTACTAATACCGCGAAAGATTCCACCGAAAGAAAATTAAATGCGTTTGATATTTTGATGCGACGAAAAAATGTCAAAACTATTTCCTAAGTTTTTTTTTCCAAGTCATTAGCTATAAGAAAAATTATTTGTATCTTTAAGTGAATGACTGTTTTTATGATTTATCGTTCCAATCTCAATTTTTGTATTTGTTTTGATTTATTTTTTCATTAGAATGCGTTTTTATATTATAAGTTCTCGTACCACCGTTCATTTATGAGAAGTTCATTCGGTTTGTATTTCGTTTAACATAATATACGGTTAAAATGCATACGGTTTATGATTAATTCAACGACATAATCGATTCTAAAGTAACTCTATGGCGAAGAAATACCCTGAAATGAAAATACAGAACATGTTCTAGACAGACGTACATACAACAAGATAAAAAATACCTTATATTAAATCACAAAGAATCTGATTACCTGATCTATACAATTATACGGTCAAAAGTAACGATAATTCGTGTCAATCTCGGCACGAAGATCAATATTTGAGCAAAGGTATTGAAATGAAATGGAAATGGAAAAAAAATTATGAAATTGATTGAATTAAAATCTAAAAATAATGCAGTCCAAAAATCGCTTCATAGCGAGAAAATTTGTTGCAATAAATATCCTTAATCATGCACCAGTGTCATTTTAAAACTACGACCAACTTTCCGAGGTGCCTCCTTTCTCATCTTTTTCTTCTTTAACATTACTGGATTGGTAATTGTAAGAATAATTAGAATAATCGGGATAGTCATCCGGAGGTTCTTGTTTGATACGGATTTTATCTTTAGAATCGACGATTCCTTTCTTTGAATCTCTATCTTTACGATCCCTATTTTCTTTATCTCTGCGATCTTTCTCACGAGATCTACTTCTTCTACGTTTTCTATCGCGTTCGCTATCGTCGCGTCTTCTGTGTTCGCGAGAGCGACTTCTGGATCTTCTGCGCTTCTCTCGTTCTCTACTCCGACTACGATGTGCTTTACTGCGATCTCTTTCTCTGTCTGTTTCACCACCGGGTCGTCTTCGATCTCGTGTCGTCGATTCTTCGCGTTCCAAACGATACCGTTCGCGTTCCTTTTCATTATCTTCGCGTCCAGAATGTTTAAGATTTACATCAGCTCCACCTCGTCTAGTACCGCCTAAACCTCCGCCTAGTCTTCGCGGTAACCAACCTTTGACGGTGCGACCACGTTCGACATCGACGAGTACTCGTTTTCCATCAATTTTCTTGCCGTCGGCGCGTTTATAGGCGGTATGCATATCGCGTTCGTGCTCATATTCGATAAAAGCGTACCCTTTAGGTTTACCTGTGTTTTCATCGAGAGCTAACACTATTTTCTTTATCGGTCCGTAACCCTCGAATTCACGACGGAGTTTCGATTCCGATGTGTCGTAATTGATCCTGGCGACGAATAGAGTTTTGAAAGCGTCCGTTGTGGCGTTTCGTAAATTGTGAGGATTCCATAGAGCGATTTCTTGTTCTAGTTTATAGGCTACCTGTTCGGATCGTTCCTTTTTGCGGCGTTCTTTGCGTTCGTCACGGGTTTCGACTTTGGTCGGTGGTGGTGTGTCTTTGGGATCTTCGAAGTGTTTAATAAATTCGGCAACACCAACATACCCTCGATTTTTCTTCTCGTATGGTAATTTGCTAATTGGTGGCAGGTACCGGATCGGCTCTCGAGGGTTGAATAATGCTAGTAAATTGGGGGGCAGGTATTGTGTCATAGTGAAGTACAACTAACCCGGATTAGATTTCTCGGCGTGAAATATAAATTAAACCATTATCTAATTATATGAATTATCAACAAATAATTATTTTTTCTTTTGGAAAAAAATAAATAACGCCAACTGTCGTAATTTTTTTGGATTTCGTCACTAGGCGAACGACTAACATTTTTATGACGTTGCAATTGCAACACACTGGGAGCGCTACTATCGACCTCAGTCTCATTTCCATTTTTTGATTTTTTTTTTAAATTGCCATTTACCAAGACAATTTATTTTATTTTTAGAACAATGATGAGAAGATCATTTCACTTTTCATTGTAGGATCTAGATCCAGATCCACTCGATTGAATGGATCTTTATCTTTTGTACTATTCCTTTTGACTTTGAGGGTTTAGCGTTAGCCCAAAGAAAAATTACCTCAGAACTGGATTCGAACTTCAAACCAAAGGGTCAAATCGAAACCCAGCATTTTGATATCCAATTATAAATTTTCAAAAAATATGTAGGATTCAAAATGACGAAAATTTTCCAAGTTAGAAAAAGAAGGTAATAATCTAAAACCATTCATATTCTTGAAAAGTAGAAAATTTGAGGTTTTTAAAAACATGTTTGATCACCCGAAATGGTAAAATCTAAGTTTATCCCTTTTTAAACAATTCACCATGAAAATTTTCCACAATTGCTTCCTTTTCAAGCTTGAAAGTATATTTAAAATTTTCCATAAATTTTATAACAAACTATTACACAAATTACAACGAAAAATGTCTAGTGAAATACTATATAACAATATGATTTTCCATTTCTGATGTTGATGGAATCATCTCAATTTAAAAATGCAATACAAATATAAAAACATACAAATACTTCAGTTTCATGAAGTAATAAAATGACTCATTTGAGAAAAATCAGTTCATTTCAAAATAGGCACTCAACCATGAGCCTTTTGCGCTTCTTTATCATCTGGTAACGTCATCGAAGATAAATTCTGCGATTTCAAATTCGGTGTAGCCGCTATCACTCGAGTAATAATACCAGAAGCAACAGTTTGTTTGGTCTTTTCACGAATAGTAAACTTTTGTCCTTTCAAGAAGGGCATTTTGAATAAAAACAACACCGTAACAGTAGAATGGTCTCCTGGCATGAGCATGTCAATTTCTTTAGGTAAATCGATCCTACACATCGAATTCCATGTTTCAATATACGCCATTTGTAGATATTTACTTGTAATGGGTTTTGATCGACCGCCTTCTTTTTCCGATAATAAATAGATCTGAGCTTCGCAAAAGTTCGCCATTAGAAAACTTCTTTCGGCGCAAAAAACCTGTCCTTTTTCAACATCGTCCGTTTTCACGCCTCTCATCAATAAGCCAACGTTATCGCCTGCAACAGCTTTGTCAACAGATTGATGAAATACTTGAATATCTGATACGATACTCTTTTTCTCTTCGTTAAAACCCATAATTACTCCCGGAGATTTCTTGGTAATGGTGCCTTGTTTGATAGTACCAACGATAACTGTACCTCTTCCGCCAACAGGTAAAACGTTATCAATGGGCATATAAAATGGCGCCGTAATATCACGAATTGGTACATCGAAATGCTCGTCTAACGCATCCAATAGCTGTTGAATAGCTGGTTCGCCATACGGAGAAGTATCTTCGTCAAGTGCTAATAGAGCTGATCCTATAATAAATGGTGTATTTTTCTCATCGAACTCGTAAGTCGCGAGTAAATCTCTCATTTCCATTTCGACCAGCTCAAGTACATCTTTATCTACTAAATCAGCTTTATTAATAAAAACGACTAATTTCTTAACGCCGATTTGTTTGGCTAGTAAAAGATGCTCGCGAGTTTGAGGCATTTGACCATCTGTAGCAGCGACGACTACTATTGCACCATCCATTTGAGTTGTTCCAGATATCATATTTTTAACAAAATCTGCATGGCCTGGACAATCTGTATGCGAATAACGACGTTTGGCTGTTTTGTATCCGACGTGACAAATGTTGATAGTGATACCGCGAGCTTTTTCTTGAGGTGCTTGATCAATTTTATCGTAAGATATGTACTTTGAACGACCTTTTTTCGCCGCGTATTTCGTAATGGCTGCCGTCAGCGTTGTTTTACCGTGATCTATGTGACCGATGGTGCCGACATTGCAGTTTACTAGCGGTTCGGCTGAACTGGCTGCGCTATAGTGGCACTTGAAGATTTTACAATTGAAAACGTACCTACTGTAAGTGCTTTGATGAGCTGTGGCTGAAACTATACTACATGATCTGCTGTAAAGCAGTCTGAAGAATGTTCCGGTCATTATGAAGAATTCGAAATAAAATTAAAGAGGTTACGGAAACATTAAAATGCAGGAACTTCGAAAAATTCTTGAAAAACTTTTATCAAATTTCGAAAAAAAAATTTCAGAAATCGAAGTTTTATTGGCTTTCATAATAAAATTTTCGCACAGCATCAAATATATCATGGCAACTTGAGGAATACGTCTTTTTTCAATTTTTTCCAAATATTGAGAGTTTTTTAAAGAGTTGAGAATATAAAAAGTTTTATTTTTTCATACTAATTGTATATTTTCATTTTTTAGCGGTTTTGTGCGTTCAAATAATATTAAAATCCATTTTTGCGTTGAGCTCGAAAGCTCATTCGCCATTTTTATGCAATCACGTGCTCTGTAAAAAAAAAAAAAAAAAATGATAAGAAATTGATAACATTTTTTTAAGTATATTATGTCAATTTTTACAAAATTCAGTTTTGTGTTAATTTTTCTCCATCATGTCTCCAATTTAATAGCCATATAACTTGACAAAGGTATTTAACACAGTCTCTACAATTAAAATGCTTGCCATTCTTTCTCATTAATCAGTATTTTACAGATGTTCTCTGTCAATAAATTCAAACCGCTAACATCCTCGCTAAGATCGTCTTCTTTAATAATACCCAAAGTAAATGACAGCTGTTATTCATTCAATAAATCACCTATAATTCCTACTCAAGCACAGGTCATAATATGCGGAGCTGGAGCTGTAGCCAATTCGGTGGCATACCACTTGGTTGAAAATGGCTGGACTGACGTATTATTGATAGATAAAGGCCAGTTAGTATCTCCTGCGATGATATATTTCAATTTTCAACCCTATGTGGAAATCTGAATGATGATTTTTTTCAGAGTATGCGGAGGTACTTCTCATTTCGGCTCCGGAACTTTGGGATTATTCAAACCCATACCAGAAAGAAGTATTATATCATACAGTATAAAATTATACAGACAGTTGCAAGCTAAAGGCTTCAATATTGGTATGTTACTTGGTCATCCTCATCAACGAGTAAATAATACATAGGAAATAATTAATCTTTCATCTTTACTCAAGGTCTGAAGCAATGTGGTAGTATAAATTTAGCTCAAACTAACGATCGAGTTATAGATCTGAAACGAAAAATCGCCTACAATACCCCTACAGGTCTACATTGTGAGGTAACCATACTTTCAAAAAAAAATTTCTTTAAATTCATCTGAATTTTAACTCTTGTTTCAATTTCCAGTTCATCGATAAAAACGAAATCACTAAATTACACCCATTCCTAAACACAGATGGTATAACTGGAGGTGTTTGGGTCCCCGAAGATGCCGTAGCAAATCCCCAAGTCATTTGTCAAGCTTTAGCGAAACTTTCCGTCGAAGGAGGTGAGGTACGAAGATTCGCAATCTGCTTCGTTTATACTTTCCTATCAACCTAATTGCGTTTGTTTTAGGTGCCCAGTATTTAGAAAATTGTTCGGTAGATTTTGTTATCACTGAAAATGGTACAGTCAAAGGTGTTCAAACGGATAAAGGTTTCATATCGTGTGAATATTTCGTCAATTGTGCCGGAATGGTAATTTTTCAATGATTTTATTTTCTTCAAGTGTAGAATCTTTATCCTAATGTGGTGTATTTTTAGTGGGCACGAGAACTAGGTTGGTTATGCACGACCAAAGTCAGAGTACCAGTTTACCCCGCTGAACACTTTTACGTTACTACTAGTCCACTTCATGGGGTAGCTCATGATTTACCTTATATTAGAGACTGTGATTCTTCTTTATACATTAGAGAGTTTAATGGTGGTTTTATGGTTGGAGGATTTGAACTCGAAGCGAAACCAGCTTTTACCGATTATAGATTAATACCGGAAAATTGGAAAAGCACTTTGCCTTCTGATTGGGATCATTTCAGTGAGTCATGACGTTGGTTAAATTAAATCTTAGATCAAATTATTAAATTGTTTTTTTTTAGTGCCTGTTTGGGAAAATGCCAACATGAGGATGCCAATTTTGAGAGAAGCTGTTTACCCATCTCTGACAAATTCTCCGGATACTTTCACTCCAGATGGGAAATGGATTATTGGAGAAACTCCGGAGGTCGGTTAATTGTTCGCTAGGATAGTCTAAATAATTTTTTTTCCTTATTTGATTTCCTTTTCATAGGCAAATAATTACTTTGTTGCTGTTGGCATGAACGGAAACCCTTTACAAGGCGCCGGAGGTATTGGCAGAGCCTTAGCCGAATGGATCATTGAAGGAGAACCGACCCAAGATTTATTATCATTCAATGTACAACGTTTCCTAGACCTTCACAATAACAGACAATATTTGCAAGAACGGATTAAAGAAGTAGTTGGAAGGTATTCAGTAAATTTTTCACGAGGCATTATCTTTTGAAAAACTAATCCGAAAATATCGATTTTCAGACATTACGCCATTCAGTATCCTAAACAAAACGAATACAAATACTCCAGAAAATTACGATGTTCTCCTTTGTACAGTATTTTAGAAAAGCGAGGAGCTATTTTCGAAACACGAATGGGATACGAGCGACCATTATATTTCGATACGAATGAAACTGGTAAATTGCATCATCTTTTAAAAATTCAGGATCAATTTCTGTACCTTTATTTTTTCGATTTTTTATTTTCAGACTGTTACGGTCGTCGAATGCCAGCTCCTACATTTTATAGGCCGAAATTCTTAGATTTTATGATCGAAGAATATTACGCTTGTCGCGAAGGTATTGGGATTATCGATATGTCATCACTTTCCAAGATAAGAATCACGGTAAGTTATATTTTGATGGGAAATACTCCTCCATTTGTATTTTTATCCCTTCAAATGAGCAAAATACCTAATTCGATGTATAATTTTAATGCATACGAAAGAGAGGATACCACGCAACATCTCCGGTAAAAAGTACTAAATTCCATGTATACCTCGTTTCAAGTATTAATGATTTTTTTTTAAAAAAACAGGGTCAAAGCAACGTAGTTATGGACTGGCTACAAAAACTGTGTTCAAACGATGTAAATACTCCGGTAGGAGGTATCGTACACTCAGGAATGCAAAACGAACGAGGTGGTTATGAAAACGACTGCATCATCGTTCGTGAATCCGATTGCAAGTAAGTTTCTTATCATCGATTGCATTTAATGGCATACATAAATTAATCGAGCTCGTTTTTCAGTTACCTTTTGATCTCACCAACTAGTCAACAGACCAGAAGCTTTCACTGGATGAGGCGTCATTTACCCAGCGATGGAAGCATAGATATGAAAGATGTTACCTCTATGTACAGCGTTATTAATGTAGTGGGCCCCAAAGCTAAACAAATCTTATCCGAGTTGAGCCAATCTGACGTTAATTTACAAGCATTCACTTGCAAAGTATGATAAATTTATGAGACTGAGTCAATTTCGCTTTGGAATCTATCATTGGTTGATTTATTTCAGGAAGTGAACGTTGGATATGCTTCGGGTGTAATGATGATGTCTTTTACTCATACAGGAGAGCAAGGGTTTACTTTGTATATACCCTCCGAGTACACCATTCATGTTTACGATCGATTAGTCACGGTATAATCATATTTTATTATCAAATAGGTGGCGGGATCGCTTTGCGGCCCATCCCCCTAGCTGCTGTTACGTACGAACCATTTTCTCTTTGATTACAAATTTTTTTATAAGTTTCGTAAAGTCTGACAAAATGTCTAAAAGTCGAAAATGTTTTCGTCAGAATTGCAATTTTTTGTTCAAAATCGTCACCAATTTATCGTCAAAATTGTCATTAGAAGTAAAGATGGTCATTTCAGGGTAAAAACTGTTACTTTTGGTCAAAATCCTTACTTTTTGTGACAAATACCAGTTTTGGTCAAAACTGTCATTTTTTGTTAGAATTCTCAGTTTTTAGTTAACATTGTCATTTTTTATCAAAATCATCATTTTTTGTCATTTTTAATTTTCCAGTCCGAACGATCATTTTTTGTCAAAATTGCAATTTAAAAGTAGAAATTGTCATTTCATGGTAGAAAGTGTAATTTTTGGTGAAAATCTTCGTTTTTCATCAATCGTTTTTTTTGTCCAATTCTGAAAGCTTGGTCAAAATTGTCATTTCAAGGTAAAAATCGATATTTTTGGTCCAAATCGTCATTTTTTTCAAAACTTGTCATTTCAAGGTGAAAATTGTCATTTTTGGTCAAGATTGTCATTTCAATGTAATAATCGTTATTTTTGGTCTAATTCATCACTCTTTGTCATTTTTTCTCAAAATTGTCATTTCAAGATAAAAATTGTTATTTTTGGTTCAAATTGTTATTTTTTGCAAAAATTGTCATTACAAGGAAAAAATTGTAATTTTTGGTCAAAACTGTCATTTTTGGTCCAACTGGTCATTTTTTGAAAAAATTGTCATTTCAATGTAATAATCGCTATTTTTGGTCAAAATCATCATTTTTTGTCATTTTTTTCTCAAAGTTGTGATTTAAAAGTAGATATTGTCATTTCAAAGTAAAAATCGCTATTTTTGGTCCAAATTGTCATTTCAATGAAAAAATTGTCATTTTTGGTCAAAATTGTCGTTAAAAGGTATAATGAATTAATAATCGTTATTTTTGATCAAAATCATCATTTTTTGTCATTTATCATTTTCTAGTCCAAACAGTCATTTTTTGTCGAAATTGAGATTTAAAGAGTAGAAATTGTGATTTCAAAGTAGAAAGTGTAATTTTTAGTGAAAATCTTCGTTTTTCGTCAATTGGTTTTTTTGTCCAATTGTGAATTTTTGGTCAAAATTGTCATCTAAAGGAAAAAATCGTCTTTTTTGGTCAAAATTGTTATTTTAAGGTAATAATTGTTATTTTTGGTCATTTTTTATTTTCTAGTCCAAACGGTCATTTTTTCTCAAAATTGTGATTTAAAAGTAGAAATTGTCATTTCAAGGTAAAAACTGTTATTTTTGGTCAAAATTGTTTTTTTTTGTCTAAATTGTCATTTCAAAGGGAAAATTGACATTTTTGGACAAAATTATAATTTCAAGTTAATAATTGTTATTTTTGGTCAAAATCATCATTTTTTGTCAGTTTTTATTATTCTTGGTCAAAATTGTCATTTCAAGGTAAAAACTGTTATTTTTGGTCAAAATTGTTATTTCAAGGTAAAAATTGTTATTTTTGGTTCAAATGTGTCATTTTTTGCAAAAATTGTCATTTCAAAGAAAAAATTGTCATTTTTGGTCAAAATTGTCATTTCAAGGTAAAAACTGTCATTTTTGGTCAA
>FIZU01056554.1:0-19716 GCA_900064475.1 Pseudococcus longispinus
ATTTTTTACAAAAAAATTTCGATTTTGACCAAAAGTAACTTAGATAAAATTCTGAGAATATTTCCATCGAAATTAAAAATGAGAAACACATATTCACGTCAACTAGGGGGATGGAACGAAAGCGGCCCAGCCCCCTACTTAGCAATAATAGACACCTCAAGTAATTTTCTAAGCCTTCTGAAAGCTGTGATCCTGAAAAAAAGGCACGTGACCGAGGATTAGGGTAAGGAAGCACTGTAATTGGGCGAAAATTTTCAACCGTTAATATCTCCACGAATATTGTTCCAATTTTGAAACCGAGGGCAGATTTGGAATTGTCGTGTTCAACTCTATCACTCTAGACCCCTGAACTGCCCATTTACGAAAAAAAATTTCAAATTTTGAAAGAAGTAACTAGGGAGCAGATTTGATTGGTTGCATAATATGATACATTGTAGGCAAACTTTATTCGATCTTAATTAAATCGAATTTTGAGCTTTTGAGCTTAAAGTAAAGACGATTTCTTGCTAATTCGAGGTCGCTCATCACGAATATGAAATCAGATTTGCGATGCAGCCATTAATTCATGAAATAATTAGCGTTTTGTTTTTATTTAAAAAAAAAAATAGAAATGAACGAATTTTTGAATTCTTGTCATGTATTAACCACTAATACGTGTTCGTGCTTTTTTGAAGATTGGTTGCTGTGATGGCCGAATATTGAGTCAAAGAAGTACATACACGAAGAGCCAATCGTCTCCTTCATACCATTTTTCATGATCTTTTAGCTGATTTTCGAGAATCGAAGATCAGCTACCTATTTTTGAATATTTTCGATGAAAACTGAGTGAAATAATTCGTAGAAATTTGAAAAGTTGCCCTCGATTAATTCGAGGAAACTGGAATTGAATTTTGAGAAAATGTGTCAAGTTTTTAAAATTAGTGAAAGATTCAGAGCTATTTGTCTTCCACATGCCTTGTCCATATCATTTTTGATGAAAAACAAGTGAAATACTTACTTCGTAGAAATTTGAATAGATAGTTGATCATGAAAAATTAGAGGAAATGTGAGTTTAATTTCTATGAAATGTTCGACTTGAAATAATTTTGTAAAAATATGAATTTTATTTTCAGGAAATTTTTTTAACACGAAATACTTGCTAATTCATGTGAAGAAAGCATATTTTCAAGATGTTCATGAAACGAAGACTTTTTTTTACTCATCATTTTAGGAATTGAACTGTAAAATGAATAATATACTTACCTACAAAAGAAGAAACTATTCACGGATTCTATCGTAAATTCTCACTCTTTATCAAATTCTTTAGAACGATAAGCGAACTTAATAATCCTAAGATTGCTAAAATAACAATTCATTCATCAAGGTCGATGTAAATATTTTCCATAATCAAAATCTGTCTGCAAAAATTCCTCAACGGTATAATAAACAAGCAATATTATCAACGTTCGTTTAGTTTTTCCATACGTTCAATTAACGTCGAAAACGTATTTGTAAATTTTTCGCAAATAAACACCTTAATGACTACCTTACCTACTCGTAACAATTTCCTGTTCGCTTGGAAACTTCCGGAATCTCGTCGTTCCTACACACAGAGGAAACCTAACACGGACGAGTTTCATCGAAAGTAATTTTTACTAGGTACGGTTATTATTTTATGTTTTTTGATACTATTAGCACATTATCGCCTTGGCTGTAACCGCCGAAGGTCATGTCTTAACTGGTTCCAAGTGGTATTAGTATAAGCTTAGTGCAACTGATAATATTTTTAAATACAATTAAACGTCAGCCATTGTGGAAATTATATCCTATTAGTTGGGTTGAAATATGAACTGTTATGTAATTTTTCTAACGAAAATGACGTATTTTTATGGCACGTACGAAAATTATGTCACTAAAAAAGTGAAATACGAGATAACGATTGGTAACAAAGAGCACAGAATACCGATCCGACAAAACGAGCATCGATGTAGAAAAACAAAACAATTATTTATTAATATGTACACGCTTAAAATTGCAAATGTCATTAAAATAAGAAATATAAAACGCGTTCGAAAATACAAGAAAAATAAGGTCTATTCGACGCGATGAAAAATTTCGCTAGGAAAGAAGATTAACGGAAACGAAGGCGAAGTATGAAAGTAAATGGCTTCGATGAGAAATTAAAAAAAAAATATAGGTTAAATATCGACGAATTTTTTTCAAACTGATAAGTAGGTTTACATGTATGGCTAAATGCGTTATTGTTTTCTTAAATGGCTGCAAATCCATTCCAATCCTTGATATAACCTTTGAACAGAGTAAGAAAATATGACGTCAGGGTTTCGATGCGTTAATTAACAAGTCCGATAACAAGCCTACGGTTAAGTAATTACCAATGTTCATGCTTTATATTTAGAATTGTAGACCTACCCTTCGCCTGTAAGAGCACAACACGACTGTATATGCCACTGTTGATTTTTAATCGAAGTTAAATCTAAATGCCTGCTTATTTCGGCAGCTGACATGCAATCTTTAACATCTTGTTTGTTGGCGTAAATTAATACTGCGGCGTTAGATAATTCTTCGTGGTTCAACATTTTATATAATTCTTCTCTGGTTACAGTGAGTCTTTCTCTGTCCGTGGAATCGATGACAAGTATGACGAACTGTAACAGATGATATGGTAATGAATATCTACGTAAATACGGATTGTTTTAACAACTGCGATGGTGTATACGTGGTAATACAACCGGGCTTACTTCGGTATTACTATAATATGTACTCCATGCTGCTCGGAGAGACTGTTGGCCTCCTAAATCCCACATTATGAAGTGGATATTCTTCCATACGACTTCTTCAACATTTGAACCAATTGTTGGCGACGTGTGGACAACCTCGTTCATCAAGAATTGATACAATATCGTCGTTTTACCAGCATTATCTAATCCCACTATCACTATTTTGTGTTCTGTTCAAACGCAAAGATGTATTAATTTCATCGAGTGGCGTTATAATAAGGAGTATGCGAAACGTCGACTCACCTTCTGCGCTGAATAGGCTCCAAATTTTGGAGAATAGTAAACCCATAATAATCGAGTTTTTGCGAAAAATTGGCTCGCCGTACGAGTAAATATCGATACATCGGCAGCTACTCCCGAGGAACAATTAAATTGCAATTTTCGTTACAATTTTACATCGCCACAATCAAGATTGTTAGATAACATTGTTGTAAGGAATTCTGATTAAACATGCGTTGTTTTGATTAAATTATTTAGGACTATAACGCGTACGACATACCAGCGATAGAATATTTCTTACACTGAATTGCTGAAAATAGAAACAATGAAAAATTTAAAACCACTAAATCAGATTAACATGATAATGTTCAATTGAATTACACTTTTCGTTAATGAAAACTTTTTAGCTACTTACTTTCACTTGAGCTGTAAGCTTGTCGATGCGATTGTGATGTAAGTCGATGTAGGTATCGCGCAGTAGGTAAATTTTACCTCAATTTTACCACTATCCCGCGCGTACTTTCTCTTTCTAATTTCCTTCGGATTTGAAAGATAGAAAGCGATCAATTTTTCAAAATATGTTATTGGAGGCCTTTGTGAAATCCAAATTCACGCGTTATCACTAGATTTAATAATATCGACGGGAATTTTTCAACTTTAGAGACAAAGAAAGATCAGTTGGAAGTAGATTTGAAGAATGGCGCCATTTACGAAACGTAGATTTTACTCGATTAATTATTAATTTGAAAATATAACAAAGAATAATCCATGACCGAAATTTTGATAATTATCAATTCATCCGAAAATTCGACCATCTTCTTTTTTTTCAAAAACAAAACGTCCATTTTTTCGATTGATTGACTTTGTGAGAATTTGTACATTTTGAAATATTACCGGTAATTACCGTAATATTACGATATGCCAATGTGAGAATTCTCACAGAAAATAATCTGTGGAATTTTCTGATACAACGTTAGCTATTTTGGTAAAATTACAGATTAGTGTGTAGTCGTTTTGTTTTTTACTAATTCAGAAATCAATTTATTAGCAAATGTTTCTATCGCGAGTGAAAGATAATATGTATTAGTTGACGCCCAAATACTCTAATACTTCAATTCAATCAATAAAACGCCATAGAGAAGTGGAATTCGATCCAATAGGTAATTTCTATCGGCCAAGCGGTCTCACATTATTGCGAATGTTCTAAGAATTATTTACTCGCGAACATAACATTGTACTTGTTTGAAACTCTCGAGTGAGTAATAGGTTTATCATCGATGTGAACGTATTGACAATTTATGCATTTGTGCCTTTCAAAACGAGTAATATATTGCGAAGAAATACGATTACTAGCTACGCCTTTACTTTAACCACCCGTTTGGTTGTTTATTTCTCTAATTATCGAACTTACACATTGGTTAAAATTATCAACAATTTTCCAGATATAAACAATGCAGACCATAAAATGCGTAGTGGTTGGAGACGGAGCTGTTGGTAAAACATGTTTACTTATATCATATACGACAAATAAATTTCCATCGGAATATGTGCCGACGGTGAGTTACTTTCGATTGTTATCTATTCGTAATCGATTTTAGTTAATTCGTTCGATTTGTTTGGCAGGTATTTGATAACTATGCGGTAACAGTAATGATAGGCGGTGAGCCATACACATTAGGTTTATTCGATACAGCAGGTATGTGCCTTTTATTAGCGTGGGTTTGATTTAACACACTCTATAAACCGATTTGTATCTCATTAGGTCAAGAAGATTACGATCGTCTACGACCACTCAGTTATCCACAAACGGATGTGTTTTTGGTTTGTTTCTCTGTAGTCTCGCCATCATCCTTTGAAAACGTCAAAGAAAAAGTGAGTTTGAATCTTAGCAATACTACTTCCTAGTACATTAGATGCAATCGCACGCGTACATTCTGAGAATAGACCCTTACGTCATCGCGAATTTATATTTATTGGAGAGTATTGGATAAAAAGGATCCGAGCGTAGAAATTTTCACCTTCGAGTTGGTAGAAATATTCAAGGCTGGCTGATCAACAATCACGAAATTTGTTTACGTTTTATAACGCGACGTCGACGTCGATTCCAATTTAAAATAACGTATTTGTGTTAATCGTATCGTAATTATATGAGATTGTTACTTGGACGCTTTTGTTCAAAGCTACCAACGTCGATACAAAATGCACAATCGAGTGATTAATTTTATTACAGGTTTGTAATGCTTTCGATTGGAAAATACTGCTAGAAGAATGTGATTTTTAGCAATCAATTAATACTTCCTTTGCATTATCGAGTTGAAAAAATCCCAAAAATCCGCTTGCAACACATTTTTTCGATTTTTATAGTAAAATTTTCGAAGCACGATTAATGACTTCCTGGTAGAGATAAATACGTCTAATTTCCATCTGCGTAATTCTACAAGACGCTGTGGTTTGACGAGAGGAGAGGGGGGAATTTTACGTGGGTGCTAAATTTAGATCGAGAAAAGTGAAAATTTCTGTGTATTAAAACGTGTTTTTCTGAGAAGAGGGTATTTTCTGATTTTGTTTTTGAATTTTGTTCAAAAGTTGAAATTTGTGATTTTTTATGTAAAACTTGACTTTTGAAATGATTCAAGGTGAAAGTAAATTATAAAAAATACTGGAAAAATTGAACTTAAATTTTCTAAAAATGGGGGAAAAAACATCAAAACTGTTGAAAAATTGATTATGCAAATTAGTTGAAATGGCTTTCGCATCGATGTGAATTTTAAATCGAACGAACCAACGATGAATTATCGAAAAGAAAAAAACCCTAGTTTTGATGCGCGATCGAACAAATAGCATGATTTCTTATTGTAATTTTCTAGCTACGCCGTTGATTTTCCACTCGAACGTAACTCGGCTGTAATTAATCTTTAATTCATATTCTCAAAGCGAACGACTCAAACGAACCGAGTAATGCGGTCGAACGACGTTGACGTTGTAGACCTACACTTGTTGATAATTTAATAGCACGATTTCTTAACTCATTTTAATCCAACTTGGATCTAATTAACACTGGTTTTGTTTTCAGTGGGTTCCGGAGATCACCCACCATTGCCAAAAAACACCCTTTTTGTTGGTCGGAACGCAGATCGATCTGAGAGAGGATGCTGCTACCATTGAGAAACTAGCAAAAAATAAACAGAAACCAATTACATTCGAACAAGGCGAAAAATTAGCGAAAGAATTGAAAGCAGTTAAATACGTGGAATGCTCCGCTCTTACGCAAGTACGTAGACCGCTTCCTATTATTATATAAACCGATCATCTTTCACTGACGTTTTTTCATTCGCCTAATTACAGAAAGGATTGAAAAACGTATTCGACGAAGCGATCCTGGCAGCGTTGGAACCGCCGGAACCAGTTAAGAAAAGGAAATGCGTGATTTTATAAAGTGATCAAGACGGAAATAATGATAAAAATACCTACAAAGTTTATAATAGTAATTTATTCGAATTATATGTATTACGAAACAGCAACAGCCGTAGCAGGTACGAAAATGGCAGATTCGGGGCGCGATAATATCTCCAACGATGGCGAAAATAATGCAAAAATAATGCCAGCATTCCACTCACGTCGTATTTCCATTCTACTCTCCTCCAAGCCTTCGATCGTCATTCATCTCGACCACCAGTTTGATTTCCGTTCTGTATGATTTTTCAAAGATGACGTCATTTGGCCATAACGTGATTTTTCAACCGATCGGAGTTTTGTTCGCGCATGCGTAATGAAAGAAGTGACGCTGATCGAAAATTTTTTTCACGTATTGAAAAGAAAAAACCGCCAACGAGTTGTGACGTCAGACGTTATACTCGTCGTCGTAAAAATTTCAATATTGTAATCAAATTGTAATCGTTGTAGATATGACGCTACCCTCGAGAAAAAATTTTCCACCTCTAATTCGAGTACCAACCTACATATTCTCACGCGTACCTAGTTTATTATTTAGTGCTCCGATGAGCGAGAAAATACGCGTGGAATGTGCCTTACCTAAAATAGTGTCTGGATACCTTATGGCGGATTTGAACGATATTCTGCAATTTACATCTCTTACGAGATTTTGATTTGTTTTTCTTTTTCAATTTCTGTAGTCAGCGTATTTTACACGTTTTATCTATACGATAAATTATCATTGTATTCACGTATCTGCGTTTAATTTTCTTTTACTATTTTTTTTCCTTTTCTAAAATATCTCTTAAGTTATAACGTACTATATTTTATATAAAATTATATACTGAATTTTTAATAGTACTAATTTAAACGTTACAAGTTACAATACGCATGTCGTGTATATATTTATTGTTGATGTATTTTAGTCGTGTGCCACCATCAGAAAAGCCATTTTAAAAATGGTCCATTACGCGGCGCGATTTACTATGAGAAACCGTGTTTCTTTTATTCGTGCGAAGTGTGATGATACTATCACTTACCAGTATACTACCGAGGCAGAGCATTTTTGTTCTTTTTTTTTTTTTTTAAGCGTATTTAGTACTAATCAAAATTTATTAGCCATATTTTAGGGATAATCGTTTATACTATATGAACAAATATCTTTTTTAAAAATTTTTGTTTTTA
This sequence comes from Pseudococcus longispinus, assembly GCA_900064475.1. Classification (NCBI taxonomy): domain Eukaryota; kingdom Metazoa; phylum Arthropoda; class Insecta; order Hemiptera; family Pseudococcidae; genus Pseudococcus; species Pseudococcus longispinus. Next base: position 7,614 of record FIZU01056554.1, read on the forward strand.
TTTCAATTTTTGTAAAGATGACGATGAAAAAAATAGTATAAACCGAAGATCCGCGAAGTAGTGGTGATGTTTTAGAGTGATATACACGCGCATACTTTTTATACGAAAGGTGCTGATGTGACAGGATACAATTCAGGGATTTGTGTGTGTTGAAGAGGATCTCCCTCTTCACCGGAGAGGGTTTTAATTCCAATGTTTTTATTGTGTGCATGTGTACTTTTATACGTTTCTAATATAGGTACTTTTGTACATTTTATACTTTTAACACGATTTTCAAAGTGCGGTTGCATATAAATATGAAAAAAAAGTATGTGACTTTAATCTTTTCTAATGTAAGAACTGTAAAATTTTGTATTTCTTTGTTACTAATTTAAATATATATTTATAGTAAAATCATTCGTTGTCGAGTTGCTTTGTGAAGAGTGTTGATTAAAAGTATCAAGTTTTCGAACTGATTCGAATAAGAGAGAGAAGTACAAATACGAGTTGGTCATATTAGTTTTAAGCATTTAGCACGAAAAAAGCTGGATATATTTGCAACAAGTTACGCGGCAGTTCGAGCTCATCTTGGGCCATTAGATCTCGTTCTATACCGCCAAGTCGACACCTAGGGTCAAGTTTAAGCAGAACTACGAGTAGATAAAATTCATAGGAGGAGGGGCTGAGCTTGTTCAATTTTTTTGGCACAAATGGGAGGGGTCAAACAGTAAAAAACTTTCAAAATCCACAAAATTTGATATGGTACCTGAATTTGAATAAGTAATTAAAATGAAATTTCAAAGAATGAAACGAGTAGTATAAAATCAACATAGCATTCAATGACGAATCCAGACAGTCGTTCAATTTTTAAACGAGGGTCAATTTTTTAAAAAAGTAGGTAAATCCATTACTTTCTATCTAATGCTCAAATTGGTTAAAAAAAGGTGACTAGGAGGTGCTAATTTAGGGATAAATTAATTTTCTCATGCTCGAAATTTTGCTAAGGGGCTTTAGCTCTTCATAGTCTCTCAAATTGCACCTCCTCTCAGGGTTTTGAATGTAACACGAGTAATTTCTGAATATTTCGGTACCGATGCTTCTTTTTTTCTGAAAAACTTGATTTATATTGTTTTTTCTCCTATCCATTTACTCTTTTATGTATCCGAAAAGAATGAAGGGGCGGCCAAATCCATAATCCGCCATGCCAATACGCCGCCATTCCGCGGTTTTTTTGCAGCGCCTTCTGGTGTTTGCTTGCACCTCCAATTTGAGGTTGCTGATCACGAATTTGATGCCAGATTCGTGATCAGCGATTTCAAATCGGCCAATAAAACAAATTTCAGTGCGAGCAGACGATAAAATGAAAATATGATTCTTCATTTTATTCTTTTATTTACATAATTGGAAAAAACTGAAGCGTAAAAAATACATAAAAAATTGTACATTATGAATTACGATATCATTCTCGTTTGTCTTTGACAACGACGCTGAACGGGGCATTCAAAAGAGCCCAAAAAGTCAACCAAGTAGGCAATAAAACCGTATTAATTACGATAAAGGTCCAATTGCCATACACCAAGGCGTCGGTAACGTTCAAAGCAATAAGGTGCTTCATAGCATCGAACGATTTCATTAATATTTTAAGTACGGTCAATTCATCGAAATTGTGCCAAGTTGTTGCTAAGGTGATCCAATAAATTACGAACAACGGATGGAATATCAACCAAACTAATTTTTTATACCATCTGTAACAAGGCAAACGAATTATTTAACGAAAGTGAAGCGTGGCCAAGTAAGATGAAAATTACCTGTTATTACAGGCTGATATCCAAAGACTAGGTAATACGTAAATTAAAGCTGTTACGAAACCGAATGAGAAATTATGCATGGAAATACATAATAAAAAGGTACCCAATTCGGTTAGACAAATTACATTTAGGAGAATCCAATTCTCATTCGGTTGGCATCTGAAACAAAAAATAATTTAACAAGAGGTACTTCTAAAATGTTTTCTTTTCAAGTACCTTCTCATTGAAATGGCGAATATCACAGCGAATAATATAGATGTGATTACATATGAGAATAGTAACGATGTTTCTGATGACCAGGTTAATTTTTTGACTAGAAAGTTGGCAATGGATATGGTAAGCACGCCGACTACGTGGGTGCCCAGTACCACTGCACTGACTACCATTATGTTGAGGTTTTTGGCTGCCTGAAAGTAAATCAATAATGGAATAAGAATAAATCTTTAAGATTAAATAAAAACTAATACAAAATAGAATGCTTACTTTGAGGGAATTTTTGCTTATTTTTTTACCATCGTCGTTTATATGGAGTTTTAGCCAGGTTGCGAATGATTTCAGATATAAAGCACTGACCAATAGAACTAAACTGGGCATGTATAATCCTATAAAAATACCATTACGTTGATTAAAAATGAAATCATGTTCTTATTTGAGTAATAATTAAGATAATTTACCAATTGAAATGTATCGATCAGTTGAAGGTAAAAGGTAGAAAAAGTAAGACTGATGGAACCTTTCTAAAAGATTATTCAAACTGCGAAATAATCCTTCTAAAACTCTGGAAAACAAATAAAACGGTTACCACACAATTGAAAAAATTTTAAATCAAAACGAATAATTACACACCTCCCCATATGGTAAAATGTCTGTCCGCCTTTTCCAACTTTAGCATGTCCTTCAAGAGTAACTGCTTCTATCCCAAACCTAAAAAGATAACTCAATTGTTGGAATATTTTTTATGCTCATTTCATGCAAAAGAATACACTTACCTGTGAAATAATCCATGATTACCATCAGGAACTCCAGTGGCTTGAGTCGCAATCATTTCCAGCATCGTTCTGAGTTTATGATTCCACGTCGAGTATCTCATTCCAGCCTATACAAAGAATATTAATGAAGAATTGTTTGCGATAATGATAGTAACATACGTACTTTTGAATCCTTATTGTAAAATGTATTTCGTACACCTTCTTTGGAACATATTCTATGGACTAAGTTTACGAGATCAAGATTAGGGAGTTGACCATTTAATCCTGCAACTTTAACGTCGATATGACTTATTCTTGCGGCATGAATTTCCAAATTTAAAGCAGCCTGAATAGCTCCACTGTGTTCTTCCAGAACACCTTGGTCGACCACACCTAATTTCAAATAAATTTGTTACTTTAGTTGGACTAATGCGCAATGAGCTTTTAATATTTTACCTTTTGCTCCTGATGAAGTACCGTGGTATGCATCTAGCCACGCTTGAACTCCTAATTGTTCGTGTTCGGTAATGAGAAATATTATATCTTTAGCCCAGTATTTTTGTCCTGCAACAAAACAGCTTTAGAACATGTTTTTTCCCAACAATATAATGGAAAATATGAATTACGTCTGAAATATTTTGCCAACGAGTACATCAACGCTAATCCAGGAAGTGTAGTAGGGTAAACACTCGCCAAAGGTCTGTAAGGAACTGATACTACTAGAGCTTCTAAGCTGGCGCTACGAGGTGCTCGTAATATCCCGTATACATTTTTACCGGTGAATTTCTGAAAATACATATATTATGAACTGAATAAAAAAGACTTTTCATAGAAAGGAATATAAATCATACCACATTCTCTCTGAGGGGATTGTTCAATGTGAAATTTTGCACATAGGCTTCCATATAAAGCTGGTGAAATTTATGGATTAGAAAATCAGCCGGAATGGTATATCGGTTAGCTTCAGCTTCAGCTAGAAGTTCAGTTAATACAGCCTGAGCTTCAGAATTTTCGGAATAATCTCCTTGCACCAAGCCAGGTAAAAGAGCATTTTCGGAGAAATAAGTACCTAGGAGAAAATTCACAGATAATGAATACATTTCAAAAATCAGTTTACAAATCAATGAAAACGTACTGGCGCTGAAATTGTCGTGAGCTAGGAAACACAACCATACCACTGAAGATAAAATCATCAGTATGCAAAGTTTACCGTGGTATTTCACGATGAATGTTTTTTTCGTGTTTTCTTCTGTAGTGGGATCTGTTAACAAGCCCATTTTTGATTCTGTAAAATGAAGAAATGAATTAATTTTGGATACTTGTGATCATCTTTTTTGAAGGCTGAGAATATCTCGTGTAGTTAGTACCTGTGTTCAATTATTTACAACGTACGATTAAATATATTGGTTCATTTGAAGAAAAATTTAACAAATTTTTGAAAAAGGTGCAGTCTATATCAAAAAGGTGATTGATTTTTGTGAATTGAACATTTTTAGAAGGGTGGAAAGTTTATCAATAATAGTGACAGAGTATGAAGAATCGAAATTTGTCATAGTATGTTCAATTTTTAAGTTTTTCTATTTATTTTCCACTCAAACTCAATTTTTTTTTCAATTTTTCCTTTTATCGATAATCGGGTTTTATCAAATTACTCAATTTTTATTTCAGTGTTGTATGCTTACATTTATTACTTCCGAACACATTTTTCATATTTTTTCGCAAAAACAATTTTTAAAGAAAATCATTATTTTTTAATTAATTTTTTTTATTTAGTTGATAAAATATGTAAAATTAATCCAAAATTTCGCATACTTCTTGAAAAAATCCATTTTTTGTGTCATAAAAAAATAAAAGAGAATTTCAAAGTTCAAGATTTTATCAAATGGTAACAATGGTAATAAGTAAACAAATAACACAAAATGGAGGGAAATAAAGGATTTTTGATAGTAAACAGTAAACTTTCTGTTTGTCGGTTTCATTTATTTTTTAACTCGATAGTTTAATATTTAATGAATATAATTATTTATTTACGAGTCGAAACCTTTCAAGCATTCATTCAAGTTTAACTACGTTCATTTGAAAATAAAGACTTACTTTGATTAACATTAAAATCGAACACAATGTATATCGTTGATACACACCTTTTCAATAATATCATAGAAAACGAACGAAAATGGCATCAAGAAAAGAAAGCATTCAGAGATGATTATGTAAAATGTCTCTTCAAGGAAGATCAATTCCTGCTATCCCTTATGCAGCAAAGAAAAGATGGTGAGTTGGATTTTTCATAACTTTTGAACTGTTGTCTGAGGATTAATGAAAGTAAAAATTTGTTTATGATGCAGACGAAAAACGCTGCGATGAAATGAAGAAAGACATCGTGAAAACGAAAACAGATATGAAAACCATCTCAGCTGCGATAGTAAATTTGGAGAAAGAAAATCAGCATCTGAAAGTTCAACTTAAAAATATTGATACAGTCATTCAGAATAAAATGGCCGATGAAGAAGACGTAAACCCAAAATATAAAAACGTTACGAGACGAACGAAATTACTGGATAAAACTAACGACAATTCCGGTAACATTCTTTTCACACTTATTTCAGTTCCAAAATTTACATGATTTTAAGGTGATATGTTCTTATATTTCAGATGTTTTGAAAACTGCTCATAAAACTATTATTCATAAATTGAACTTATACAAGGAATATGCTGGTTGTAACGTTAAGTTCGAAGAACCCAACACTTACTTATTTACTTTTCTTTTGAATGGTGGTCAAAACGAAGGATATATAAAATTTCAACATGATACTGAATGGAATGGTAATTTATATTAAGCTTTGTTCAGTAAGACGTATTTTCTACAGCGAACGTATTTAGTCATCGTGCTATGTGATTTGATTTCAGTTATGGAATATAAACCTGAGAATTTACTTACTAATGAAGCCATAGAAGAATTCCACAAGCAACAGGATACTCAGAAGTTAGTAGGTCCTTTATTGATTCGATAAAGGAATTTTAGATGGAAATGATCCGCAATTACGAACAATCGTGCGATTAGTTCTATCACTTGTAATATTTCTCATTTAGAGTTTCGGAGTGTATTGTATCGTGAGTTATATGTACCGTATTAATTTATTTCTCTTCTTTCTAGTTTAATAATTCTTCATGTTGGGAATGTACAGCTTGGTGATTTTTCTGAATCACAGATTTTATTTTGTAAAACTATTTGAATGAACCATTGAACAGCGTTACCAGATTATATTCATTTTCTAAAAACTAAAAATTTTCGTTTCAACTTTTTAATAACAATTTTTATTTATTCGATTTCGAATACTTGAATTAGAAAATTGAAATATGTGTGCTCAGTTTTTCGAAAAATGTCCAATGTACATAAATGAAATGAATGTTCATTGATGGTGTAATAATTATTGAATAAAATATAAAGTATGTGTTTAAAATGAAGCTGATTTTTAATGTCATAATTATGCGTTCAAATTATTGTGGGTAATGGTTTTATTCTAAAGATCGAGTTCATTTCAACATTGCAATGAATATCTGAACCTTTTGTTATCGTAATTTTATCAACTAGTGAACAATAACACCAGAAAATGTACCATTTTACTTGCGTTATAATCGAGCACGTTTAACCATTGAAACAATCAACACCGAAAATAAATGTCGAGACACAACTTGAAATAATATTCTGTATTGAAAAAGAAGGAACTATATATATAATACTTAGGTACTTAATCCTACTCTTAAGATTCGAACTAAAAATGAAAGTACGCGTAAAAAGATCATTGAGATAACCGAAACCTAATTAATAGAACGAATCAGCCTTAAATAAATGCTATGGAATAAAAATATGTCTTGATCAGATCGCCGTATGACAATAACGAGGAATATGGCGAGATTAAATCAATCTAAAACGTGACTTTCTACGTTTCCATTTTGTCACCGCCAGCTTTTTCTTCGGTGGGTTTATTAGATTGCTTGAGAGCCGGTTGATTAGTTTGAACTACCGGAATCGAGATCTCTTTATCGACTTTTTCAACCTGTAAATGAACACGAACATTAGCATATCGAATGTTGAAAAATGCTGTCGAACAGTCGAAAGATTCGATTGCTTACTTTTTTAGGAGCCGTAATCGAAAGAATACCATCGGACGACAAGTTGCTGGCCATTTTTTCCAAATTAACATTCGCTGGGAGCTTGTACTTTCTGGTGAACTGGCGAGAGATGAAACCGTGCTTGTCTTGTCTTTCTTCGTGTTTTCCTTCAACGACTAGATAATCATCGACGACTTTTACGTTGACTTCTTCGGGCTTAAATTGCTGAACATCCAAATTCACCTGGAACCATATTACACGATTAGATATCGTTTTGAAATAAAATTCGAAGGATATTGCGAAGATTACGAAACTCACTTTAAATTGATCTTTTTGATTAGCAACGGTTGAGATTCCGCTGTCTTCGGGCTGGACATGACGGTGAGGACGAAGATAACCGGCTAAAATGGGACCAGAATAAGCAGAAATTGATGGTCTTCGGTACAGATCGTCGTTCAGCAAGCCCAAGCCGAAATGTTGGTCGTATAAGGACGACAGTGGGTCGTAGGAGTCACGGACGAGTTCGTTAACAAGGTACGGTAAAATAGACATCTGAAAATAATGGAACTGTTAAAATGACGTAAAAAAACATTTGTACACACGAGTGAAAATATCCAAAAGAGGAAGCTTTTTCAAAAAAACACAATATTCCGATGAAATTGAATTACATACCTTGATTAAAAATTTCTTGAAATTGAAAGAATCAACAAGTACACTGAAACTGCCAAATCGCGCAAGCAAAAATATGTAAAATCAAACGATTAATGAAGATGCAACAATACTTCGAACAAAGTAATAATTAGACGTTCACCACACGAGCAAGAAAAAACGTAAGAATACGGTAAAAATTCACTCAAATGATCACCAAAATCTTCAATATTCGACTATGCCGGTACTTGCATCGAATCTCAGTTTATATACTCAGCTGATCGCCGTGAGAAAAAGCTAGAATTTGCGAGAAAAGGGAAAGAAAAGGGAAGAATATTCGGGAATATTCTCTTTTTCCAGCTGTTTCCTGAAGAATCGAGATTTTTCTATGGATTTTTCCTGTGATATTTTCTGAAATTTTGAATATCATCAATTTGATCGAAACGTCAAATATTCGAACATTCAGATTGGTTTCTGATTACGTTACGTTGTGTTATTTTATCTGTGACATATCAGGCAGATAGCGCGCGAATTTCCGTTATTTTTTAACTGTGGATGTTGTTTTTGTGTTTCTTTTTTACAAAGTTTACTAATTTTTGGGGCGAAAACACAAATTGTGGTTATTTATGTGTGTTTTTTGATAGATTTCAGTGCATAAATTTTATTAATCTGTAAATAATTAACGAATTAACGATATAGACCACTTAGTTAACTATGGATATTCATATCACTTCAGTTTTATTCATCTGCTGACTAATCGGTTTGGATAACTTGAGACAAAATGTACATAAAACAAGTAAGTTGGATATAAATACGATTGTTTTGATTTTGTATAAATTCTATCACGAAATCGTGATTTCAAAACTGATGTGTCACTTTTGAAATGTTATGTTTTGTGCAGGTAATCATCCACGGATTCAAAAGTTACAGAGAACAAACTGTAGTAGAACCGTTTGATCCGCGTCACAACGTCGTTGGTAAGTAGCATTTACCGCTCAATAATCTGATAAGTGATTTCTAATATTGTCTTTGTTACGGTTTTACAGTTGGTCGTAATGGATCCGGAAAAAGTAACTTTTTCTATGGTAAGTATAATAGTGTACAAATTTATTTCCTAATTGTGATAAATTGACGATTAATTGTTTTTGTATTCTTGCACAGCTATACAATTCGTTCTCAGTGACGAATTTTCCAATCTTAGGCCAGAGCAGCGTCATGCTTTATTACACGAAGGAACTGGACCTCGAGTCGCCAGCGCTTATGTCGAAATCATTTTCGATAACAAAGATAATCGCCTACCGGTGTGTTGATTAATTATTCATCCATTAATCGTTTTGGTATAGGGATAGTTTCTCATATGTATTATTGTTTAAATTATAGATTGAAAAAGATGAAGTCGTTCTTAGGCGTTTAATTGGAGCAAAAAAAGATCAATATTTTCTAAATAAGAAAGTAGTTACTCGTTCTGATGTTACAAATTTACTGGAATCTGCTGGTTTCTCACGCTCTAATCCATATTACATCGTCAAACAAGGAAAAGTAATTCATTTTTCAGCTTTCATTTCTTTCTTCCTTTTTATGATAGTAGACGCTTTATTTTTTATTAATTTTTTCAGATCAACCAAATGGCCACCGCTCCTGATTCTCATCGTTTAAAACTCCTGAGAGAAGTAGCCGGTACCAGAGTTTATGATGAAAAGAAAGAAGAATCTACAAACATTCTTAAAGGTCAGGCTCCTTCTATAGTTAAGCCTACCGCCAAAATCATTTGAAATTACCTTTTTCTATTAATGTTACAGATACCGAGGGAAAATTGGAGAAAATTGACGAATTTTTGCATACAATCGAAGAACGTCTGCAAACACTCGAAGAAGAGAAAGAAAAATTGAAAGAATATCAAAAATGGGATAAACTCAGACGATCTCTCGAATATTGCATCCACGATCGTGATCTTAAAGATACAAAACGAAAATTAGAAGAGGTATGCCTAATGATCAACGTTGTTGTTTATTGTAATTATTTGTCAACTAATCGAATTTCTGTTAAAGTTGGAAAACAGGTTAAATAATTTTGACGAAGAACAGAAAAAATTAACTAGCAAGGTTAAAGAGGCTGCCGATGAAGCGAAACGTGCCACTAAACATTTGAAAGATGCTAAAAAAGATGTCCAAACCGCCAAAGAAGAAAAAGAAACCATTAGTGTGGAAAAAGAGCAACTCCTCAAAGAGAAGACCAGACTGGATTTCATAATAAAAGATTTAAACGACGAAGTGCTCGGTGATGACAAATCAAAGGTATATATTTTTTTTTGTATGGTACCATATGCGCCTAAAATAGAAATATTATAAATTTTCATCCTATCTTTTCAGGATCGTGCTGAGCAAGAGTTGAAAAAATTAGAAGAAACTATCAGAAGCAAAGAAAAAGAATTGGAAGAATTGAAGCCCAAGGATGAAGCTCAAAAGAAAAAAGAAGAAGATTGTACTCGAGAGTATGTATCAATCAGTAAAAAATTTTGTTTTTTTTGAACCAAATTTACTAATGCAAACGCACGTTTTATAGGTTATCTTTGAAGGAACAGAAAAGAAAAGAATTATACGCCAAACAAGGACGAGGATCTCAGTTTACTTCTAAAGATGAAAGAGATCAATGGATCCAAAAAGAATTGAGGTTATTTTCATAATCTTACTTATTTTTCTGACTTAATTTTTGTAATTCATTCATAATTTTTGATTACTTTCTTAGATCACTGAATAAACAAATTAAAGATAAAACCGATCATCGTGACAAGCTAGATGCTGAATTGAAAAAAGACATGGGCAATAAGAAGAGACTTAACGAGCAAATTGAAGTAATATTTTCAACGATTTCTTTGCTGAAAAGAGCTAAATACATTTAATACAATGGTTGTATAATTTTTCTAGACACAAACAGCCGAATTAGAGCGTCAAAGAGGTGCTATCGATGATTATAACAAACAATATTACGAACATAAGAAAAATAAAGATTCGTATCAAAGTCAAAGAAAGTATGTTCTTCAAAACAACTCGATATTTGTTCATTTAAAAATGAACCATTTTGATAACCTGCATCTTTTTTTAGCGAATTGTGGCGAAAAGAGAATACCTTGCAGCATACTTTGACCTCACTGAAAGAAGAACTCGCTAAAGCCGATCAAGCTCTACGTAGCATGGCTGGAAAGGTATCCCGATCTGAAAATTTCATCTCGCTAAATCTCTAAAATATTTGTAACATTTGTAAATATTTTTTCAGGCTATTCTCAACGGTCGAGATAGTGTTCGTAAAGTATTGGAAACATTCCGTCAACGTGGGGGCAATTTTGCCAATTTGGCCGAAAATTATTACGGTCAAGTTATCGAAAACTTCCAATGCGATACGAATATTCAAACCGCTGTCGAAGTGACTGCTGGTGGAAGGTGAATTTGATAATTTTTCTAGGAAGAATTTTCTAGTAGAAATTTCAAGATACCGGTTTCGATTAAATTTGAAATTACTTCCTTTTCCTTCCGTCATTTAATCTCATAAACGAGGAAATATTCATGTTCAAATCGATAAAATTTAGTACGAAGTATGGTGCAATAGGTCAATGTACCGTAATTGAACATTTTTTCGATTCATGCTTCCCATTTCTATGATGTTTTGAATGAAGAGCGTAGCCGGGTTTATAGGGGTGGTTTGGCCCTGAGCACCGAATTAACTTCTTCTGGGGGGTCAGATGTGGATTTTCGTTAAAAATTTCCATTTTTGGCAGTTTTCAAGCGAATTTTTTCAAACTTGCAAGGATGGTAGATAGTATCGAGGGTGATTTTTGGAATTTTTTGAAAAAAATTTCGAGCACTTTTTCAAGGTCAAATGGACATTATAAGCTTTCCAAGGGCCATTTTGGTAACCTCTTTCAAAGGTGCAATTCTGAAAAAATATATATATTGTGTACTTAGTCTAGATGTACAACCCCATATTTTTTTAGAACTCGATATCGTAGTGCGTCGCCTTCAAAAATGCAAAAAACCGATTTTTTGTCCATTTTCCCTTCTTAAATGGATCATTTCAGGTCGAAATTTTTTTTTCTAGAAATATATCATTAATGACACCAAAATACACCATCAAGCAGCATTGAACCAAATTTATTCGTTTTTTCCCCTTTTTCCAAAAACACCCAAATGACGCCATTTTGGGAACATACAACCTCTTCAAAATGATCTAGGGGCCTAAAAATCATGTCTGGGCTTGTTTCAAGTCGATATATCTCATATACTGCAATTTCAGCAGAACTGAGAAACTTTGATTTTTTTTCAACTTATTTCGTGTAAAATTTTTCCAAGTCCAAAATACTCAATTCTCGAAAAAGAGAAAAATAAAATCAAAGCTGCTCAATTTTGCTGAAATTGGAGTATATGAGAGATACCGACTTGAAACAAGCCCAGGCATCATTTTTAGGGCTCTAGATCATTTTGAAGAGGTTGTGGGCAGTGTTGCCAACCGCCTTACCAGAAAATCTTGAGATTTCGTGAAAAATCTTGAGATTTTCAATTTTGCAATATGGGTATCGTTTTAAAGGGATTTTCG
>FIZU01056581.1:0-17830 GCA_900064475.1 Pseudococcus longispinus
ATTATAGATATAATAACATCTTTTTATGATGAATGCATTTTTTTTGAAAATATTCTGCGTGAAACGCTTGATTTTCATAACGTAATCAAATACTTGAACTTGGCCCGAACGCACTAAATACATCGCCGAACGCAACGTGTGGGAAACATCAGCGTCGCGCTCCTTCAGTACTGCCGACTTTGAACGCCTTGAGGGTCCAGTTAAAATCGTCCGATTGGGCTGTAACTTTGGGAGTAATGTTTTTTCATGTGAATGAACATTTTTTGAATGCGCGTTGAAAAATCCGGAAATTTTTTTTTCAATTGCCACCCTAATGGACAGGTGTTTTTTCAGCGTTTATATAACTTTGCCGGAGCTCAACTTGGAAAAATGGTCCAAGGCTTAATGAAGTGTATAGGGTCTACTTTATCATCTCAGGTGCTCGGATTTTTCCGCTGGTGGTGGGGGTCACAACACTCGAAAAAGTAAAGTTAGCGATTTTGTACATATTCCCATGCTTGCAGGGAATATGGACAATCTTGAAAAATCGTCAAATTTCGGCTAAATAAAACATCTTAGCCAGGCAATTCGAATTATTTGCGCTGGTCCAGCGTGATGAAAAGTTATTCCATGGCTTTCGAAAGAGTGTTTTGGAAAGTAAAAATTTTTCAATTTTTTCTTCAAGTTCGAGTATGTGATCTTATTTTCTTCTACTTTTCATAAATGTAAATAAGTAATTAGTTATTGACAATGAAAAAAAAAAAATTTAGATAAGTTCTAACCATCTGAAACATTTATTGCCAAAATTTAACATAACATCTGTACATATTCCCCGCATACCTTTAAAATTTTGATTGCCATGCAATAACAAAAAATCTATTTGATCAATCGCGATGAAACAAAATTTGTTGAAAAATAGAGAAAACATACCATCAGAAAACGTATTTGGAGGAAAAATTATAAAATTTTCACTAACCATAATACGACGTTGAAAATTTTCAAAATACATCTTTGAAAATCAAGTAATCACTTTTAATCCCACTACCTACCTCCAGGAGTACCTAAGGGTACCTTAAGTTGAAATTTCAGCGTGATCGAGAAATTTTAGATTTTCCCCCCTTTTCACAAATTGGGTATGATTGACTTTGCAAAATTGTACCTATATGAGATTTGTTTAAATGAAAAAAATCCTTGATTTTGCTGAAATTGCATTTTATATAATAAATATTACGTGTTGTCCCAAAAAAATTATCACTTGCGAAAAATCGAATTTGTAATTTTTTCGCACACATCTCGTCGTCACAACTTCAATTCACTCTTTTTCAACCTCAAATTGTGTACATTACTTGGTCAAAAAACAGTCCAAAGTGTGGAATTTTGCTCTAACTTTTACAATTTCAAGATTTACGTAATAATCTAAACCAAGCGTCTATCCGGCGTAACGAGAGCAAGCTTCAGATAGCTTCGTATAGCAACTACCAAGTCGCGATGGACTCGATCAATTTATATCTAACTGTATATATGCAAGTAAGATTTGAAATTGTAGCTGGGTTTTCTTCAAAGTTGATGTAGTCGTATTCGCGATTTGTTTTAAAGTTTAATTAATAAAAATGAAAACTTTCTTTATGAAGTAATCGGAATAGAACGCCTCCAAGCTGTACCGAACTATCTATCAAATGTACCTACGACTTTATTTAAAAATTAGCTAGGAGCTGATGAGACAAATTACAAAGTTGTTTTATAACTTTTTAAAGCTTTCGAATGATTTTTGAAATTTGTTATCCAACTTTTTAAAGTTTCATTTATCAACCTACTGTTGGTTTATTTCGTTTCATTTTAAAATACCTACGAAGCTATGTAGTACGCCAAGTTTCATAACCGATTGTGCCAGCAATACAGTAGGTAACTTTCAAAATTCAAATTTTGAAAAAGTTCAGAAAAGCAAATTTTCTCAACTTTAACACGATGATACTCATCTATTATACTTTATGTGTACTTTATAAGCTGTTTTAATGGACTAAGACGCGATCTAGTGTAACGAATTTGAAACATTCAATTTCTTTGTCGAGTCGGTGTTCTCGCTATTGCATTAAAATGCGATAGAATGCGACTAGACAATGGTAATGTAAACAAAGAGCATAGCCAGTTCATAAAAGTAATTTGGCCCCCAGCACCGAATTTGAAATTATCCATTAGAAGTTGATAATTTATGGTCTGAAATCAACGTGATAAAATTTTTAGCTCGACATCTTACTTTTAACCCTTCTTCAGAGGTTATGTGTGAATTTTCGTTGGAAATTTCTATTAGCATACGTAGGATATGCTTTTGCGATGAACTAATTCGTGAAAAATGGGACGAAATACCATGACGCTGACTTTTAGACATTTTGTTAGAATGCAAACTTTTTAATAGACACGTTACTTTAGATTTTTTGGATTTAGAAAATTTCGAAGTTCACGCTGACTAAACAAATAAAGTATTTTCATACGTGGTGTGTGAATAGAAATTACTTCCTACCATGAACTAAATACCTACTTTAATTCGATGACGAAAATGTACGAGTATTTATGAGTTTATGGAGAGTCGTGAGAATGAGCTTAGTGTAATATGTCATATTTTGGTACTACGTTCGTGAAATTTTTCTACTTCTATTAACTCGATACGATTGTTCAAAGTATTATTTTCCAATTAATTGATTCGAAATTTTTTAAACAATTTATAGGAATAACTATGGAAATAGCAATCGTTATAGAATTATACGTATAACGCTCTCTACTCCACGAAAACTGAATCAAAATACCGCTGATAGAACTGAAAGCACAAAGTTTTGCCGAAACTTCAAAGCTTGAAAAGTCGTCCTGTAGATGGTGTAACTTGTACAGCTGTATTTCAATCTTATATTTTTATTTTTTCTTTCGACGAGCACTAAAAATTGATAGTAAATTTGAAACGCGAAAAAAAATTTGAAAGCCCTGAGTTTGACTTTGGGATGGAAATTGGTCGTTTGGTGACGTAATACAGAGAGTCGACATAGCTATTACGTAATATACGCCTACCAGTGGTCGGAAAGATATATATAAAATTTGTGAAGTCATTGAACGCCTACGATGCGATGTCTAAACAAGACGTCGGTGGGGTATCGGTGGTAAAAAATAATGTGAAAAAAAAGTATATCTGTGGGAAGAGGGTACCTACTTCCGAAAAATGATTCGTTGACCATTACATTAGATTCAAATTAACTCGTTGCGATATCTGGAATGAGAAAAAAAACTATCCGCCAACTTTCAAAAATTACCTACCTATATCGGTAAATAATACCTAGATAATAATCGAGCTCGAACTAATGGATTTTTTTCGTTTATTTTGTTGACAGAGACGAGAATGAATTGCAAAAAAATGACGT
Source organism: Pseudococcus longispinus (assembly GCA_900064475.1). Classification (NCBI taxonomy): domain Eukaryota; kingdom Metazoa; phylum Arthropoda; class Insecta; order Hemiptera; family Pseudococcidae; genus Pseudococcus; species Pseudococcus longispinus. The sequence continues at coordinate 3,384 of FIZU01056581.1, forward strand.
AATCGCGTGAAAACTGCTCGTTCGAGGGGGACATCGGTGTTAATTTCGCGAAATTCGGAATCCGAAATCCGCACCTTATCGCCGCCGAGATGTCCGGTATCGCGAGCCATTCGTCGCCGACGATGCCGGATTTCGCGACATCGCCCGGATACTACGACAGCAGCGACGAGACATCCAGTCTGCTGACGAAGCCGGCCGGCAACACGGGCAGCGCCGTTAAACCGGTGCTGATACGACAAGACTGCACAACGTCGCTTCTGTCGCCATCCGTGACGCCAGTGCTGGGCACGCCGGGCGTGATGGGCACCAGCGACGAGAGCACCGGCACCAACGTCGGCATCGAAGAGGTCGGCGTAAGATCGGTGCCCGATCTAGAGATGCAGCATTACCGCAGCTCGTCCTCAGCCGGAGGTATCCGATACTCTACCGCCTCCGTCACCAGTTACCTGATGCCTTCGTCGGCTAATCGATGCTCCTGCGAAAGACGCCAGTCCCATTCGCTGGGTCGATCGGCGTCCCGCGAAAGCGTAAGATCATCGCAGCCGCCTCCCACCGTGCTGCTCACTACCTCTCCATCTTCCAGAATCATACGCCAAAGCTCCCAGCCGGAGACCACGTGTCCGGGACATTGCTGCCATCATCTGCACCACCACAGCAGCAGCACGCCGGGTCCCAGCTCGTCGCTGCGCCAGCTCCGAGATCCTTCCGACGGGATCGCGGGCATTGCCGCCGATTCGTTGAGGATCAACGGAGCCATTCGCCAGTTCAAACAGGTAAACATTTTTTCACCTATATAATACCTATCTACAGTTCGTACCTACTCGTTGGCAACGTATTTGCCTCGCCGTTGGACGATACCTATAGCAAGAAAAACCATGTCACATGTACCTTTCGTACATCTTCATCTAAACTCATTCGCTAGTTCCTGATTTTTAACAATGATTAAATTTTTTACGCCGCTGTTCCACGTTACGTGAGCTATAAAAAATGGCGAAAAAAACTTGCTCATAAAACGTAAACACCTCGTTTCTTTGGCGATGGAAAAAGTTTCAACCTGAAAACATCGCTTGTCAGTTCAGTGTTGTCAGAATAGCGATAACATCCTTCCCATTACTATTCATCTCTTGTATATCAACGTATTTGAATTGCACGCCTTTCATCGAATTTTTACTATAGGTACCTTTTTTTCACACGTTCTCTTTCTCTCTGCCTCGTCAGGTACTTCGCCAAGTTGGCTTTATTTCATTGTTAGCGATTTCGATACGGGCGCTTGCCTTTTTTCTCTCCTCGATATTAGAAAATTTTTCAATAAATCTAACTCCCTTTTATTTTATTATTATCGTATACGATATGTATATATTTTTTATCTTTGCAAAATATTGTCACTTTTCGACTACCTATCTATACCTGACTGGTATATCTAGTATTTTATTATTGAAAGGTTTCAATTTATTTTTGAAATATGAAATTGGTTGATATTTTGCGATGACGCTCTATCGCTGGCGTTTTGTCATCAAATTATTCGTTTAGAGAATGGAACTGACGACACTGATTTGATGCGAGAAGTAAAAATGACTATTTTGATGATTTTTTTTGCCTTTTTCTCCAGAGTTGACTTGAAATAGCGGATACGCTTTAAATATAAAAAAAAATTGGAAATAAAACATCCAATGACGCTCGAGCTTCTTAAAATACATATAAATTGATTTCTTTTCGGAAGTATTTCACCATCGACTTGTTATTTTTTTACCTGTGCGAAAAATTTACATTTTACTGTTATAGATAGTACCTATTTCTTTCACTTCTTCTCTCTTCAGGTAAATCATTTGAATAAATGAAAAAAATTGACGATTCGTGATCTCGAAAATTGGAATTGTCGAATTTATTTCACGATTTATTTTGTTGCATTTAATAGGTGTGTTTATAATTTCTATTCTTTACCAATTAAGAAGCCTTTTGAACTGCCGCAAAAATTTTGATCAAAAGTGGTCGCTAAGCCTTTGGTCCAAGTATCATATCACCAAAATTTTGACTGGCAGTTTTAATTTTCATTCAAATAATTAAAAAAAAATTAAATGGCGATGCAAAAAAAAATATTACGTACTTTGGATTTTTGCTCATTTAGTGACGTCATCTTTTTTAAATTTTGATAATGACTAAAATGTTGGGAAGTTTATCAAGTGAGAATTCTTGTATGAACATTTTTTCAGTAGAACCGTTAGGTTGAGCGGTAGACGTGTTTTTAAGGCAGAGAGTGCATTAATTTTGTTGGAGATGGATGAAACGTGCTTTTGATCTTTTTTGAGAAGTATTTCCCAAAGAGACAAAGGTTACTCCAAATTGAAGGTTGATTATGACCAAAGTTATGGAAAAGTTTTCAAGAAGCAAATTTTGTTCGAACATATTTTTTGTAAAAACAACAGGCAGAGTCGTACTTTTGCGAATTTTCAAGTTTTGGATTTTCATCGGAAAGCTCAAATTTTAAACTGGTTGCTGGAATTTTAATGGCGTGGTATTTCGGCCAAGAGCTACTAATTGGACTGCTTTTGATCAAAATCTTCGGGTGATAATTTTCGAAAATGCGAGCTAAATTCATAATTTGAATCATCTTGTTGCTTTTTTCAACTTACCTATCTACCAAATTTTCAAATTTTTAACTAAAATATTCGATAAATTCCAACTCGAATTTGGCCGACTCGGTAGAGAGAGGATGAGTACTTTGCATATTCCAGCAACGATACGAAAGCCCGATAGACCCGTTAAAAGAATGTAGAAAATTTACAATATTTCTCGAATGAAACACCAGGCCCACTGTATTGTGGAAAAACCAACCCCGAAGAATATATTTTAAAAGAGCTACTCGAGTTTGGTTTACTTAATTTCTTGCCTTCGGCTAAGATTCCTTTGACGAGAGGACGAGTATCGTGGAAAAATTATTCATATCGAAGATCGCTTTTAAATTGAAATATAAGACGCGGGGAATCCAAAAAATTTCCCCACAATATCTACAAAAAAACATTTTAATTGAAAAAGTCGAAGCGAAATACTTTACGAAAGCGAATCCTATGTTTGACAGAAGTTCCTCTCGCCCTCTCACTCTCTTTGGTAACATTGTTGAAGTAGGTAAGTACGGGGTAAAAAAAAAAAGACACGAATTAATTAAAAATTTCCAAGTCTTCTTGCGGGTGCGACGAGAGAAAGTTGGTAAAAGTAGCTTGATTACTTTGGCGAATAAAGTGTGTAACAATCTTTCGATGCTAAAGCAACGAGTGACTTGGAAAAAAGCCTATTTTGAAATTGTAATTTGTTTTCACGCTCGTTTCGAGGTGTGTGCATGGTTTTTCTTCTTCGTTGGCTATTTGTATCCATATTTGGTAAGTATGTTGTGCTCGTATAAGTAGAAAATTTTTTAACATTAGATTTAACGCCGCAGCACATAATTTTGTATACGTAACGTAAATATTCGTTGAAAACGAGCGGAAAAGCGTAATTAAACGTAATGGTTAAACTAGTTGGAATATTTGTTGAAATGAAAAATATAGCACTTAGCTCTTCTCTATAGTCTTTTGGTAGTTTGGTCGAGGTTAGGTTAAGTTTATAGGAATAGTAATTTATAAAGGGTCTTTGTAAGTGACATATGGTAATGCTATGCTAATATCTATACCGAAGTAGGTACATACATATTACCTTTATGTATACTCCGAACCACGTTACGCATTATTACAAGAAGCAGAAGATAGGTAAAACTATGTCAAACCCCTGAAAGCAAAGAAAAGCGAGAAAGAAAACGCATTTTATCAAAAATGTTCCCCAACATCTTACAGTCGAGAATATGGGTTAAACTAGACAGTGTAGGGTAGATGTTTTGCCCCTCGCATACCGCGTCCAATTCCATACCATTCGACCGAACATACCAGGTCCAGGAGGTGTATAGACTGATTCTAAAATTTACTACTCCAGCAGGCGGAGTGTGGTGGTTGCGTGGACGTGTAAATACTTTGGCGGATGGTAAAAGTACACTCGAAACGAGGTATTTGGCGCAATAAACGAGAATATATTCGATACTTGACATTTTTCAACCTGCGTTTCGTATTAAAATTCATGGCGAACTTTACCCTTAAGTAGTAGAATTTCATGGCGGTGTGCGAACAACTCGCTGCAAGTAAATCGTGTACATTGTGGAGGGTGTATGTTGAAAATTTTTATGCCGCAGCTAGGAAAGAGCGAATAACGTTTACCACATAACTTTGGCGCCAACTTTTCATATAATTGAATTTAACTTATGCGTAAACTTTTCCTCTCCGAGGACGGGTGTTGGTAATTTTGTGGCGCAAGTTTTGTTCGTGTTCGTCTAGTGCGTACACACCTCGAATCGTCTAAGTGTCCGTGAGAGTGTAGGTGTGGATTGCGGAGTAGGTGTATGCGATGATTCGTGGCTAATTTTTGAACATATCGGTTATCCAGGCCCAGAGTGAGGGTATTCGATGCGGTTACAATGAAAAGCTGCAGAGTGTAGAATGTTCCCTTCCCTTATTGACACTAGCGCCATCCATTCTTCTAGACCGTAGAAAATTTTGGCAGTGTTCGAAAGAAATTTATTATGGAAATTTCAAGTATCCGAAGGGACGGAGTAGAATTTCTGTTGCTGTAGAAAACGGGGTGATCGTTGATTATCTATCTATATGCCAGAGTTGGACGTCTGTTTTGTCTATCTTACCTGTAGAAAAAAGAAAAAAAGAAAAGAAAACGGTTTGATGCTGATTTAGGTATACTATGTTTTAGTTTAATTGTAATTTACATAATTTAATATAATAATTGATAAAGGCGGGTGTGAATATAGCTTTGTAAAACCGCATATTATTGGCTGGGTGTTGATATAGGGCGGTATCCTGCTCTGTCCTCAAACGTTGGCGCAGTCAAGACGCTCCCGTCTGCGAAGAGCGTTCACAGACGCTACAAACGAAACTGTTTCTTTTGTCATTACGGTAGAGACGTCAATTTACTAATTAACACGCTATTATCACCTGCCCAATCACCTATATAAGCATTTATATGATATGAAAAAATTTCATTCGTAACACCGTTGGTCAACACCGCTTCTTTATTTCCATGTGTATGGAGTTACCAGATCAGATGTTTGGTGTAAAAAGGATTGCGGAGCGTTACGTCGTCTGGCCCTTGAGAATTTGCCGTTTGTTCGCATACTTGTTTCAGAATCTCCTCTCAGAATCCCTATTCGCAAAATAAGTTAATCTTGAAGGAAAATTGCGTACGAATGGGTAGGTTACTTGATAGAAAGCTATGATACTCTAAACTGTCTCAGGCCTGTTCGAGAGTTGAAGCCTGTTTTTCAAATAAGAAAATGACATCGAGAGCGTTCTGCTGTATCAAATACTGTACAGTATGTATAAGATACAACTTCTGCGGGGTAGATAGGTAAATATTTCCATCACAAGTCGATCTGTCTTAATAGGTGTTAGTATCCTTGCGTAAAAACTTTTTGGGTTAGAAATAATATTCAACTGTATTGGAATACAAACTTAATTCTTATTTACGAATATTTGTCGTAAGGTAGAACGCTTGTATAATTAGAGAAATTCGATTTAAAATCATTTCACAGTCGATTTTAACGTGAACGTTGGCTAAGCACGACCTCCGTGTAACGTGTGATCTTTTGTACTGAACGTAGACTCGACAAACCACATCCTAAAGCAGTGTTGCCATTTATTGTACCTAGTATTCTCACTTTTAGTGCGCTGCGAAAAAAGACGAATAAGAAAAAATATGTGTAGACATTTCGTTAGATTGTTACACTTATTACCTTGCGCCTGCTGTAAAGATGATAATCGGCGGACTTGACAAATGTCTATGTACTAGGTAGACATGTACTTTAATATTCCTCTTGATAGGGTTTAATTAAAATTTCTCTTTTAATGAAAGACATTTTTTACGGGCAAAAATGGAGGATTATATGGTTGGTGACACGGACGTGTCACGCCTACGCGCCAACCTCAGTTATAATTTCCATTCTATAATTATAACAAGCGACGAAAAATAGGAATTTTGTTGGGAAAAACGAGGGTTAAAAATTATTTTCTTAATTTAAAAGGGTGCGAAATTTGTTGTGTTCGCATTTGGCGCGGTATACGATTTAATGTAATGTCATTTCATTTGACTACACCGACCGTCGAAAGGTTGCTAGAATGTAATTTAACGTTACATTATCATCGTCATACAGAAGTACCACCTATTAAATGACCGAGATTTTTCACGCGTTATCAAAATTTTGCATTCGTATACGAAACCGTCATATACTCGAGTGTTTTCACCTTGCTACATATGGGTTTTTTTTTTACTAACGACTCGAAGCGACGCTCGTTACACGTTTAATTTCCTTCGAAGAAAGGCGTTGGTGTATATTATTTATATGCTAATTGTGAAAAACCAACCTCGCAGTGTCAATACCCGCGACAGCTTGATGTTTTTCTTTTTTTTGCCTTGCGTGGCGTGTGGTGTACTTGATGTGTAATCACACCGGTGACTCGAGAATGCTCCGCAATCGGGACCAATTCAAATGACTGATCTGGTCGCTTAAAGCTCACGTCCTGTAGTAAATTACCCTGTGTCGAAATGAGCCGAAAAAAATGGTCTTATGTGAGAATTATGATTACTTAATCGTATTATTGTTATACTTGTACGTACTTGTAGAAATGTCAACCGTTTTCGAATCGCATATTATTAGTACGCCTATGTCGGTTTGTATCGTTCATACGTATAAGGCCTATGCGAAATATAAGTACGTACGTACTTTCAACTAGTAGATTTTGAAGCCTTGCGCATTCTCATAATATTTTGCACCGAAATGTATTGTTTTTAGAATCCGTGTAGTTCACTAGTTGGAAATTTAGAGCACCTATAGATTGCCTATAGATTGTAGCGTTACCTATTATTCTTACCGTATAATCACGTATCCGAAGTGTTACGCGTGTAAGAAAATTTTCAAGAAATTTTGATCATTTCTTTCATCTTTGTTCGATAATTATAGAATTTTGTAGCTTACGTGGAAAAAATACTACCTACGTAATATACCTTCCTAATATCTACTTTTTCAGTGTACTTACCCACGAAAGTAAATGAAAGTTGTGTTGCGAAAGCGCGTGTAACTGCGGTGTATTTTTCCCTCTTTCTGAAATATCGATCCATCATAAGAGTTTAAATTGTTTTTATGATATCTGTTCGTTAGCTGGTTTTACTTATGAAAGTTTAATTGGTATTTTCATTTTGGAGTTTTATTACAGCCGGGTATTCCCTTTGCGTGCGGAATTACCGAGTAAAACAGAGTTAACAACAATTAGTACTCGCAACGGAGGGCCAATAATTAAAATTTGAAAACTGACAAAATTGTAAGGTAGTTCCGTAACGACCTGGTTCCATTATTAATAAGTTTTAAAATTCCTCGACAGTATCTTACTTATTTAACAGGTGAAATGTAGTCAGCATTTTCAAAGGTGATATCTGAATTTTGATTTGTTGAACGAATGTGTAATTGTAGTTGTTGCGTAATCGTTTTAAAAATCTGAATTTTGAATCTCCTTCGATACCAAGCCAAATTCATATAGGGTGTTTGGTTGGTAGCCAAACGTAAATTTAAAGGAAAAAAAAGACAAACCATATTTTTAGTCTTGGAAATCGGTGCAAAATTAAAAATTTCAAAAAAATGAAATGAACAGTGATTTAAAAATTTTGCAAGTTTCGTTTTGATCAGTTTCTGCCCGACATCATAATTAAGGGGGAGGTACAGGAACCATTTAAATTAGATTGATAACTGAACATCTGGGTGAAATCGTGGATTTTATTTTTCATTTTGACTTTTTATTGGGCAAAATTCAGATTGGGTTATGGTTAATTTGAATTTTCTTTCGTTAAAAAAAAAATACGTTTTTCGAAATTTTTTCTCGTCACCAACGAGGATGTTACTCTGAACGAAAAAAGGAGGAGGGGTTATCAGCATTCAAGCAAAATGTAAAAAAGATGGATTTCCAAAAGAAATCCAGATAGATGGGTGTTCGAGAACTTTTGGTTTTAAAAATTTGTTAGACACTATGAATCATCTTATGAAAATTTGTTCAACTTTCGAGATACTAATCACCGCCATAATTATAAATATATTTTGCCCCAATTTTTGGCGATAGGACATTGGCTCCTTCAATTTTAAAGATAGAAAACATGTTCATCTAACGTTTTTTCTCACTATGATCCTGGATCATATCCAAATCTTGCATTTAGTCATCCAATCATTGGATACGCTACCCTATAAGTACTTGACCACCTATGTAACTGAAAACTAGGGATGGGTAGCAATCTTTTGTTCAATATGAGTACGCTAATCACCCACTTGAAGGAAACACCTGAGCTGTGTGTACAGATTGCTAAGCAATTGTGTCGCGTATTCTGTATGCGTAATCGGCATTCTAATATCTGTCACGTGTTAATGAATTAATTACATCATCGCCTTAAGTAAATAATCTTACCTGAATGGTATCAAATTGCAGGAAGAAAAATTACCCTACAACCTGTTTATATCGAACGACATTAATTTTCTACAATATAACGACTCCTCAGTTCGTAGTTTCTCAAGATTAAAGTGATTTCTCGGATATAATCTGCAAACATAGGCTCGCATGAAAGGTTTTGTTTTACACACGATATTAGATACCTGCGCTGCGGTATTATACGTTAAAGGAAGGTAAACCGAAATAATTTAAAGCTCCTTTATCACCGGACACTTCCCATCAATTAATGACTGTCGCGAATACACCAAGTCGAGGAAAACTTTTTAGAGTGATTAATTTTTAATTAGTACGATGATTGATTGCTGTAGTGTGACTGCGGCGTGCGAAAATAAGATGAGTTTTTTCTTCGCGTGTTCCTATCTGCCCCCTCTCCCACCCGAGACCGTATCGTAAAACGTTATAATTACCCGAGCTGTGATGAGAAAAATTATTTGCTCATCGAATTATAATACTGCTCGTATCGGAATTCGATGTTTTTCAAGATGTTCGTTTCTTTCCTTTAACCTAATCGATTGTTCGTCAAACTACAGTTTACTCGGCTAGTCCAATTTTTGGAAAATATCTACATACATTCTTGTATTGGTATTCTACGATATCAATTTTGACAGACACGAATTCCATGTTCATGTTGTAGGTGGACTTCTAAGGTAATAAGTATTATGTGTGGTAAAAGTGATGTGACATGATGTAAGGTTTGTAAATTTGTTGGAATGAAATTAAATGCGGTATTTTTTGTGATTTTTTGGAGTAAGGGATATTTTGCGTGCTTCGTATGTACTTTTTTTAGGCACACGAAAAAATATATTTATTTTTATACTTCTACTACGATGAGGGTTGTTGGTAATTTGAGTCCTCGTTCATATGTAGAGAATGAAGTTTCCATTTGGCGACAATCGATCGAATCGAGTTATTTTGTCCGAAAGCGGAGATTAAGCGACTCAAATTATTCAGATGTGCTCTTTGTTATCAGATAATCGAATCAGAATCATTTAACGTGCGCAGTGATTGGAAAAGGATACGTGGGTTTGGAAAATTTTCATCTCCTAATGTCTGTAAATTCGAAAAAAATTTCCAACTGTGTCGAGCTTCTATCTACTTATACTAAGTGCAAAAAAATTCCATTCGCGTCATTGACCGAAGTTTCGATTATTTCGATTAGGCCAATAAAAAAAAACAGCGCAGCGTATGAAAGGTCAACCTGGGGAAAATATTTAAACTCGTACTCCGATATAGACTTGATTTCGTATGTAAAAGGCGTAATTAATAAATTGATACGAACTGTCAAAGGCACTATTGGCTGGCAGCCGGACGAGGCGCGGTGGAAAAATATGAATCTGCGGAAAGTGACGGGCAAGGTGGCGAATATGAAATGTACGAGTATGTAGCGCGTGGTACGCATTCGCTGATATGAATGTAAAATGAATCGATAGTAATGAGATTGAATGACGATGCTCGTTATCAATAATTCAAACTACAGTATATACATATACGTGTATTATAAAGGTAGGGTAATACAAATAAAGGCGAATTTGTTGTACACATACACCTACCGTATTACGACGATGTATACTTTGTATAGGTGGTAGTGCATTGTAGACTTATACGTGCGTTTGTATAGACCTACGTCTACGTATTATGGGCGCATTGCTGTACCGTACCGGAGCCCCCATGAACTGATTTTGATCACTAAAAAAAACCAACTTCCCTTTGACGTCTAGATGTGTCATACAAAATCGTGGTCTAAAAATCAAAAATTCGTTTTTTTTCAACTTTTTTGGAAAACATTTTGTCATTTTTTAAACATTTTTTGTTATATTTGAGAACTTTTTTGGATACAATTTCCGTTTTTGGGACAAAAAACGCCAAAATTTTGTCATTTTTTAACTTTTAAAACTTTTTTCTCACATTTGCTGGAAATTTTTTTCAAATTTAAGCCAGAAAAAAAAATCAAAATTTCGTAATTTTTGCATAGGATATGCTTTTGCGATGACCAAATTCGTGAAAAATGTGCCGAAATTCCGCCACGCTGACTTTTAGACATTTTGTCACACTTTTTTGAACTTGGAAAAATTTTCAGATTTTCATTCACTTTTTGTACTTGGAAAATTTCAGAAATCATGGCTAATTTTTAGACATTCTGTCAGACAAACATTTCAGACTTTTTGCACTTGAAAAATTTCAGAAATCATGCTAAGTTTTCTAGATTTTGTCGGGCAGACTTCTCGGACTTGAAAAACTTCAGAGATCACGCCAACTCCCTGACATTTTGTCAGACATTTTAGACTTTCTTGACTTGAGAATTTTTCAGATTCCAAACGATTTTTTGGACTTGGAAAATTTCAGAAATTCTGACTTTTGAACTTGGAAAAATTGAGATCGTTTCAAAATTGGGCGTTTAGACATTTCACGAAACATGATAACATTGTGTCTGACCTTTTGAACTTCTAATTAAAGTTCAACATTACGTATCTCAGATTAGAATGTGCACTTAAGTTTGACATAGCAAAAAGCATATCGTTTTATAATTTCACGAATACACAGTATGCAAATAGAAATGATCGGGGGTCCAGAGGGGCTTTTTAAAACATTTTCCGGCATTTTTTCAACTTTTTTGGATAAAATTTGGAAATACGTTCCCCCAAAAATCAAATTTTGTCATTTTTCATTATTAAAAAAAATATTCATGTTTTTTTGGAAAAAAATTTCAAATGGTCAGAAAAAATCAAAATTTTGTAAATTTTAAAACATTTTCCTACATTTTTTAAACTTTTTTGACATTTTTAAAAGTTTTTTGGAAATAAGAAAACCTTGTGACAGTTCATCAGCCTCCCCCAATGGATTAATTTCGACCATTTTTTCTAAAAATGGTTCTTTTGTCGCGTAGATTATGTGTAGATATGCCATCAAGCATCAACAAGGTTCAAAACATTTTATACTTGGAGCAAAAAAAATCAAAATTTCCCCAATTTTCCAACATTTCTTGAAATTATACATTATTCTTAAATACATATGAGGTTTGGGTGATGGCGGGGGGGGGGGGGGGGGGGGGGGGGTATCTAGTCCATATATGTGTCGTGGAAAATGAGAGTTTGCCAGTCCCTCCTAACGAATAGATTTTGGCGATTATAAAAAAGTTTCTATAAAAGATGGAAGAGCGGGGGGGGGGGGGGAGTTTATGAACTTTTGAGTTGAAAAAAAATCGCCAATGCGATACAACGAAGTGTAGGTGCCTTTGTGTAGAGAAAGGAAAAATTTCGTTCAATTTTAAGGAAATTAAAAATTCTTGAAGATAGATATAATGCAATAAAACAGCCATGAATCAGAAAAGGAGGTGAAGGGGAGGGTTGCGAATCAAAAGTTTCTCAAAAATTTTTTCACATCGAAGGACACCATGTGAAGAATTTAGGAAGAAAATTGGAGCCTGGACGCTTTGTGCGTATAAAATTCTGCCAGAATAGGCTTCAAAGTAAGAAATAAAATTTCGTCTAGCAAGTTTTCCGCATCGATTCGCGTGAAACGAAGTAATGATGCTATTTTTATATGGGATACGATATAATAGGTAAAACCTGATACCCACGTAAATACATAGATGAGATACGAAGGAAATCTCGAGGCGACGTATATAGGTACAATAAGAGGGCGTCCAACGCCACATGGAATTTACGAGTGGTTTTGAAAACCGACTGTAATTCTAATTTGGTTTCGAACTGGCGTAAAAAATAATTCGTACAGCGGTTCGCGTCGCACGTAAAATTACATTAGATTCGTACAAGTTTACCGTCGAACGACGTTACAACCATCTTGAAATGTAATCAGATTCGTATAGCCGTGGAAATTAATTCAATTATGCTCTCGTTCATTAGGTACCGGCGCGGCGTAAGTTAGCCCCTATTTTCAGATCGTACACTGATAACTGGTGATTTAATGCTTTTAAAAGTACTCGCGCCGCCTTCCCTTTGCGCGATACAACCGCGCCTCGTCGCCTCGTTTCGCGAAAATGTGGGTCAACGCTGCACCGGGGTTCTCTAATTTGTTTTGTAAAATTTTACCCTTGTAATTGGAAAGTGAAAATAGGTATTTGGCTGAAGCGTGATATATCCGTTCATTTGCAGCTTAGCTGTGTATTTTTGGTCAATAAATTATGTTGTTGGTTGGTTCGGCCACGTCCGTGCCCCAAACCGCCCTCGTACAAATAAATAATGCCGCGTATATTTTTGGAAAATTTTTAAAACGTTTTGCTGGCTGACCTTTTTCGTATACCCATAAGTATACGTACTCGAACGTATCTATATACGTACGTGTATATAGATACTTTATTGCGTCGGTACCCAAGTTCCGTACCCAATATCCGGCGAGAACTTGAAAAAAAATTTCAAGAGGAAAAGTTTAAGCGGTATTTGAAGTCGCCGCAGTGAACGAAAATCGTAGCGGAAGAATTTTTTTCCGATGTGGCGCCACGTCGCGTCGCGTCGCGTCGCATCGCATCAACCGAATACCTATATATATTTCTATACAGACGCTAGCTTCGCATAAATTGGACGGCGAGGAGGCGAGGGTGCGTTTTAGGCGTATGCGGAAAAAATGTAGCCGATTTTTTTTAATGCTGTTTCGCCGACACCGCGTAACCATACCGCATACGTCTACGTAGCAGATATATGTGCACATAACTTTGTTAAAAATCAGTTCGAAATCGAACTTGGGTGCGTTAAGTCAATTATTTATGCGCTGTTAGCGGTAACTCGAGTTTTTTATGGGACCGAGCCAAAATTTGCTAACAAAATAAACATACAGCGCCCATCGTGTTAAACGGCTGAAAAAGAATTAACGCGGGAGATGATTCAATCGTGTTCGTACTACGTGTACATTGTTTCGAGGCTTGACAGATAGACAGGGAAAGGAGGACGAGTGTCCAAAGGGTGATGTTTTTTTACAACTCGTCGACTTTTGGTAACAGGCGTGAAATTTTTTAATGAAAGAATAATAATAACAATTACAACCATCGATGATGACAACTAAGCGTATCAGCAATTCAGCATCGCCTAAGGGAACTAAATTTTTTAAAAAATTATCGAATTTCTTATCATAAGTAGCTCTATGAAAGTTTGGCTTTGGAGGGAGGAAGAGTAAAATGTAACAGGGTATCTGCTAGTTCGAAATAGTACGAATTTTTCTGTCTCAAAAATCCAAAATTTCTCTTTATTTTATAATTATTGAAAATTTTGCGTTTTTAGTCAACATTTATTTCGTTTTATTAAAATATTCAATTTTAAAACCCCATTTTGAGTATTGACATTTCAACATCTGGATATTTTCTTCGTTTTCAGTCATAACAGTGACCCTAAAACTCGTTATTATTTCCTGTTCTCGTGCTTTTTCTTCAAATATTTAGCCTTTACAGGGTCATGTAAGTTACGGAAAAGTCATAGATTTCAAAAAGGGGCCATAGAAGTCATGGATTATGCAAAAAGAATTACGAAGTCATAAAAACGTCATGGATTTTACTGTCGAAGTCACGCATTTTTGAATTTTTATTGACCAAGCTTCAGATGGAGTTGTTTTGATTTTTTTTTCGTGTTTTTTTTTGTCAAGTTACAAAATTTTTTTAGAATGTAAAAATGGTCATGGGAAAATCATGGATTAACAAAAAAAAATCCAGATCTGACACGCACCCTAGGTGCTGGTTTTCGAAGTCTCTGAATCCAATTTCTTGGGTTATTTTGACACTCGACTCAAAAATACGTTCCATAGCAGGGTGTCTAACAGGTCATGAAGTCATGAAAAGTCATGAAAAGTCATCATTTTGGAAGGTGGGTCATGAAAGTCATGAAAAAGTCATGATTTCAACTCGAAATTGACTTCCAAAAAACGAGATGA
>FIZU01056607.1:0-19361 GCA_900064475.1 Pseudococcus longispinus
AAGTAATAATACCAGGCTAAGATTTTTGTGGACGCAGGAAAATAAAATTGTCAGCGACCTTTTTTTTGATGTGTGGTAACCCCGGGCTAATAAACATTCAATATTAGAAAACATGGTTCTCGGTTCTGTATAGGTACCAAACAGTGAAAAGGGGACGAGTCGAAAATAGCTATTAGATCAACACGTGAATGAATTTCCAAAAAGCACGTATCAGCGAACATTGAAAATACCCACATAGGAAAAAAAACTACATTGAAAATTTCGATTAATCAGATCAATTATGAATTCATTTCGTAGTAATTACACGAGGTATTTCAAACAAACGAGCGGTACGAATTTCGTACTTAGTTATTACAAGTTTTCATAATAGTGTCGACAAGTGCTGGAAATTTAGGCGTTAATTCGAATACATCGATGCGTGAAAATGGTTTTCGATGGTGCCACCGCCTACCTCCTCCTTGCTCAATGTATTATTACGCGGTTAACCGGCCGGTGCGGTATATCCACATATAGAGTACTTTTTAAACACGACGTTAAATATTATCAATAGCGTCGAATAAAAAAAAGGCTCCTTGTCTACTAACATTCACGTCATTAATTTCCATAACGCGCGATTACAAGAGGGAGGGGTGCAGTGCCACACACGTCACCTAGTAAATTTACAAAACAACGTAATTTTTATTCGCGGCCAGAATTTTCCCTTAACACTAATGCAAAAGCCTTTGCCAGTATATAGCCGACAAAAAATCCGGAAAATCCATTAGTTTATGGCGTACACATAGGGAAACACGTCGCGCCGCGTCGCCTCGCCGCCCTCTCCGGCGAAACAATAGAGTAAAATAAATTACGCGCCGAATTATGTTTTAAAGAAAATGTATAGTAATTTTATTACAGTACGACGCATTACGTTGGCAGGAAATACATGTGATGGCGAATGAATTGTCGGTCGTGTTGAAATTTATAAATGTACTCTAGGTGTATCACCCTGCGCCCCTGTATTCAGCTCCCCTTTCGACATTCTTCCCACATGTACTTTATCGTGTGTAAGTGTTTTCCTGTTTTACAACGTTGGTCAATTTTTTTCAATTTTTTTCCCTTCTCCATTCCGCATCTTGAATTACTCGTAATTACGTCGCGGTTACGTTCCATGTACCTAGACGGACCGAAATTAACTCATTTTTTCATTCCAGTGGGTTCTCTGCGTTGTGGTATAAAACATACCATAGTTTCAGTCTCTCTCTACACACATACATACAAGGTGGTCATAAGGTCGATGGTTTTGAAAATGAAAAAAAGAACAAAACAAAAAAATATCATCGACTTTGTCAATTTCCCATAAATATTTTTTTTCTGACCAAACTAAAGGCAATTTGGCTTGAAATATCCCAAGTTAGAGTTTCGAGTTGGAAATTGTCAGGATTCTGCTCCCAGTCCCCTCAACTTCTTCAAAAATCCCTCGGTTCTTTCCCGATATCAGGGGACAACCTCCTAGATCGATTTGTGTGGCCTGTATGTAGCCATCTCATAGCATTGAAAACAACAGAAAATGACCCTCGTAAAATGCATTATTTGGGGGGTAAATGGAGGCTGGAAGGTTGAAGCTCCCAAAAAGCGCTTCTAGGGCACATCAAATCTACTTACATGCTAAAGACGACCTCTTAAGTCGACTTGGGTGAGTTGAGGGTATCATTCAAGGGTTTTCAAGGTCAATAATGACATAACAGTTTCTGCCTCTCCTGATTGCTGTAGGATGGTGATTTTTGGGTGTTACACATCTTTCAATTCCCTATCGACCAATTTTATTTTTAACGTTTTTTTGGATTCTTTGCTCCTCTCTCTCTTTTTATAAAAAAAAAAATCTGAAAAAGGCCCAAAAGATACATACAATGCATAATTGAAGGGATATTGGCAACACTCTTGAAATTTTTTCAAAAAAGTTCAAATTTTTATGTTGGCGATTTGTTAGGCACCTTCGTTTCTTACTTGTTTACGGTTTTATTTTTATTTTGTTTGATTAAGAATGCATTTTTGAGGTATATACCTACGATATAATAATTCTCGCTTTTATAACAACCCATCACGTGAACAATTCACTCATTAATGAAATTTCGTAATTAGAGTTACCTAGCTTTGGTTAATGATTAAAAGCCAGACGACGTAGCGTGTATTCTGAGAGAAAGGTCACCGTCGCCTCGATCTCAATTCTTCGAATTAAACCGCAAACAAACAAAAGGCATAGAAAAAAACCTCCACTTGAACCCTTGTAATACATAAATTTCGACCTATTCGTCATGTACGTATTAAAAAAAGTAACGCAGAATTGTGCAAAGCTGATGGCAACGCGTGGAAGAGAAGGGAACGATAAACCCTTCGTCGAGCCATTTTTGCCTCAGTCGTAAAAATTTTTACCGACACGTTTCACCATTAAAAAGGTACACATAATAAAGTGAACTCTCTCGTGTTGACGAAATATTAAGAAAAACAAAATCCCAACTCTCGTAATTTTTAAAAGAACATCGCCTGAAATGGAAAAAAACCTGTGTACAGAATTTTCAACTTGACGGGGATATACGCTCGTTTATACCTTGTGTACTTTATAATCTTCCTTCAAATGCTCGAGCTCTGCAATTATCGCTCGACAGAAAGGAGAGGATTTAGGTTTAGTAGTTCGCAAATTTCACTTTTATAAACATGGTAAAGCCTGCGGAAAGAGTGAAAATGGACTAGAGAAGATGAAAATTTGGTTCAAGCCTGTTTTCAAGTACGTTGTTTATTTTGTTCATTATTCAATATTTCCCGCAGTACTGAGTTCATCAATTTTTAGTTCTGGCTGCTGGACTGGTGTAGCCTTGTTATGCATGTCTTTTAAGGGTTGATTACACACCAGATGAACAATATTATCCTACCTTCATATTTCACGCGATGCTGTTTCCAGTGTCCATACGACAATCTTGGTAAACAAGGGTTTTTACATTTAAAAACGACTTACACTCCCGTAAGGCCGTAAAACAATCTTATCTCCTTCTCTGTTTTTGAATGCTTTTTCTGATGTTTGGAGGAGTGTGAGGCGAACTTCATTTCTGTTGGACTTGGCATTCCAAAATTTAAAATTCTAAATCATGTTTTAATTATGTGCTTATGCGTAACAACATGCAACAACGATATAATATTATAATCCACCGACTCACACAATTTAACAAAATTCACAGATGGTCGATGTTTTGCTTTCCGAACAAACTTTTTAAAAAAATTTCTACTTTACCCACAAAATTTTTTCCTTTTTTTTCATAACTTTGACAAATATGCTATTTGAGTGATGAACTTTTTAAGAAATATTTTTGTACATATTTTGCGCTTTTACCTATTTGATTCTTAATTGAATTTCGTACTCCCTCTTTTCAGTGAAAATTTTAACCTCCCTTTAATTTTTTTGAACATTTTATTGGCGATTGGACTTCTAAGAACTAACCTTATGGATAACGGTATCGAAAAATAATCTGTCCACACCCCAAGGGGTGTAGTCATGAACTGAATTTTCACATTACATTCCATAAAAAAAACTACAACTGGAAACTAATCAATGTGAACATAACTCACAGAATTAATAATCCGCGAAAAATGTTCTGTTCGACGTTCTAAATCCCAATGAAAGAAATTCTACATTTTTAACTGGTGGTAAACATCAGCTGTGATGGGCGGAGCCCACCTTTCCGAATGTAAACGACAGGATCCGAATCCAAACGAATTCAACAACTTATCCAAAACCAGTCAAACAACACTAATTCACCAAAAACTGGTTTGATAACTTCTTAGCTTCCCCTCTTTTCCCAAACCTCAAAGCTACTGTCTTTATTAATTACAATCGTTCGGTAATGCACCTACACTATGAATTTCAGATCCTTCTATTTTCTTATGCTGTAACCCACAACTCTACTTGTTACGATCATGCTATCTATACTTCAACAAATTGAAATGAATTGAAAATTGAATTTTTTAAAGTACCCTGCTCTCAACCATACATAATTGAATTCAGGATACGTTGCCTACTTAATGGATTGAAGGAGATACCTCACCTATATGAAACACCCTGAATACATTTCCCCTGCAGAAATCCGTCAAATAACATCTGTTTTTGATTAATATTTTTCTTCGGCAGATTATTTTTTCGGTAATGTCGTCGTTAAAATGAAAACAACGGTTTTTTTTTTGAAAAGAAGGAAACGAATGAAAAAACCGAACATAATCTGATTATGTGGAAGTAAGGGAAAAAAGATGCCTGAAATTTTTAGTTCTTTTTTTTTGAGAAATGCGTTCTTTTTTTTTGAGAAATGCGTTATCTTTTTCGTTTCTACGTCGCCCCGGCGCGGCATGGGACGTCTAAATGTAAAATTTAATTTCAAACGAAAGCAACCGTGAGCAGATTTTAACCGTGTAATGTTTATGTTAACGAAATTAATTTCTTTAGCTTTGTTTTTTTATCATAAAATTCATACAGATTTAGACGCAACCGACGTAATTTCGAGTACGCGAGCTGATGGCATCGTTCCCGGAAAAAAATCCACTTGGATGATATCGACTTGAGTGGAATTTTGTCGCTTGCTTTGGTTCGTTGTGTCGAAATAGGCAGAATTTTAGAATAGCTTGTTTTGTATTTTCAATGGTTTTGGGAAACGATTACGAAAGAAGGGCTTTATCTTCGGTTGATAAAAGTCTGAATTGACGAGGAAAAATATTGTGTTGCTGAAAGTGAACCAAGTGTCATTTTCGTTTTCATGAAGACGTCATTCAAGTACATGCTCAGATCTTTGAAATTTTTTTCATTTGTCCATTGAAAAGTACTGATTTTAATCATTTCGTTGTAAGATTTGCGAGCTTTTAAAAAATATGAAAACTTTTATCAAAATTTTCATTATCAACTGATGAATTTGGAATTGAACGAGGTCGAAAGTGATTTTTCTGTAAATTTTTTTGTTAGGAAAGAAAGTAATATCAGAGGTTTTCATATTGTTGATTAAATTGAGCTCAAAAATGTGATAGCAGGTGGACGTTGAATGGTGAACGAATTACATTACATTTCTTTCAAGTTCATTTCACGTACCTGAACTCGAAATTGAAAGTTTCAACTTCACGTAAACAGTCCAATTATTGTACATGATTGAATTCATCGTTTACAGCATAGAAGCGAAAGGCAACACCAAGTCAATACGATGGTTAAACACTTTATAAACTTTTTACATATTTACTCCTCGAACACTTAGCATTCTCAACATGGGAAAAAAATCAATTTCGACGCCATACGAATTGGTTACTTGAAATTTTTTTTCTTTTTAGCGAATGGTGAGATGACTTTTTTACGAACGTGATATGCTGCCATCAAATGCATACGAGACTCGTGCCCGATCGAATTTTTTGTATAACCTCGATATTAAATTTCAACGACGTTATTTTATTGCATGGGAAATTGCTGTAACATGATTTGAGTACGAATGCACATTTACGGGTAGCATGATATGCCAATATTTATTTTCAGAATGTCAGTTTTACCGATGAAAAATTCAATATTAGGTTGTTGTTTAGGTAAAATCCGGCTTGTCTGGGTAATTATTCGCAACATTGCAATAAATTTCACATTGGGGTTACTTCCGGTTGAAATCGCTTGCTCTACGTGAAAAATATGGTATCGGAATCGTTTTCCTACAAACCTTCACTATAAACATTCAATCGCTTTTTGTCGAGTCAAAAAATGTGAAACTGAGTTGTGATTTCATTCAAAGACATTAATGAAGATGTAAAAATTTACTTACTCTGCAATGTCAAAAATCTAAATTTTTTTTTAAGTGCGCCAAGCGTCTTTCTTTTGGATTCAAAAAAATACTGTTCCAATCATGAATAAAATTTTCGAGATGCAGCCAAAAAAAATATCTATATTATAGAATGGAATTTCAAAATACGGGCAACGCTGATTTTATGTAGAACAGTTTGTCTGAAATATCATTCCTGGCACCAATCAATGACTACAGGTACTTTTCATCTAACGTCAAACCTCACCAATCTAAATTAATACTCGTATCTTCCTCGATACAGAACAAAGATGACATATTATTTTCAAAATCAAAACCACGTCGTCGCATCGACTTTCAAATTATTTGAGTTTACTTCACTCGTTCGCTCACAACTTTATACTTATTTAGTGACGCGCGTGAAATTGAAATTTAACGCGTTCACGAACTCCAACACGCTTATCTTTGGTAATCTCGTTAAACGGAAAATTGTTCTTTTCGAATAATAGGAATAAATACCCATATGTTACATCGTTTTCAAGCTTTAATGGAAAGCCTTTTCCCATATGATGGAGCCTTTTCATTTTATAAGTCTCTTTTTCATTGGCACGATGAAGCCGGCGTTAGCGTTTTAACCAAGCTGAAATGAAATTAAACTGAATAAAAAGGGAGGCGTTAAAGAGATTTAATTGGACAAATGTAAAGCGTACGAGTATTTTTTCAGCGATTTTCAACGTCATCTTAGGAATCGTCAATCCTACTTATATCTACTTTACCCCAATTTTTTGGAATTTTTGCGTCCTTTTTCCCAGATGTTTGATAGTTCGAAATAAAATCATATTAAAGCAGGATTGACCAATTCACGGAATAGGTATCACTGAAGGGGTTAAGAAAAGGAGTTGGCAAAAAAAGAGTTTATTCCTCAAAATATCACTGGGATTCTTATACATCGCTCCAGTTGGTAATCTGAATACTTGTTCCATTGCACATGTAGAAAGCACGGGGGAAAGGGGATCTCCAGGAGAAGAATTGTCCCTTCAATATGTATTTTTTTTCTCGAAATAAGACTAAATCGAACGCCTATAATGGTAGCTAATGATGATGATGATAATACAAATACTACAAAGTACATCTTCGAAACTCTGTATATTTAGGTGTATGTACGATTCGGCAGAACAAAAATTAAGGTAAATGGTGAAGAAAAATCGTCGCTTATCTTCTAACCTCAACACACAACGATTATTCGCGCTACATTCCGAAACCTAATGGAAGGAAAATCCCCTCCGCCGTTCGCTCGATGCTCCGACCCAAATAAAAGACATTCGTGTCGCGCGTGCCATTCGTCGAAGTTCAATTATAAAACGTCGAATACGTTTTCCTCGGATTCGGTAGACTGACAACGCAAAGCGAGGAGAAACCTCCCCAACTCGCGCCGCCAACACGCAGGTCTTTTCAAATGTTCTAAAATATACGAGTTATTACCTCAAAGGCTTCTTTCTGACGATTTCGCGATACTGGGGCGGCTGCGAGGCGCGCGGGCGCCATTATTTTATAATGAGCGAATTTTCTCAACGCATCAACCTCTCTCGCATACAGCTGAACTCATTCAGTCGTAATATAATGAACGAAACGCGAAAACCTCACTTTCAAGATAAATCCTAACGAAGCAGAATAAATAACAATAATACCGCCACCGTCGTTGTCGATCCCTCCACCCGAGACTGTACGGTGGCCTTTGCACCACCCCTGTAGTACTATTTGTGTAATAATACAAATATATTTTCCAAGGGTAGCGGAATTTATTACTTGAACCGTCACTTCGGCTCTCCAAATTTCAAACTGCACGCGTACCCGTAGGTACCTCTACGTATGCGTACTCTTTTATATCTATTCCATACGCTATAAACTCTCCAGACTAGATGAGTACGCAATCATACATTCATTATGATAGTTTTACTAAACGTTACGATCCCTTTTATTGGGCAGTTCTCGGGATCGACAATTTATCAACGAAATTTTTTCCTCTTGTGTTTTATCGATCTGTGTGAAAGCGAGAAGCTTTGTTGTTTTTTCTTTTTATGATCTATGATTTCCATTATTATTTCATTATTTTTCTAAAAAAGAAAATGACATATGCTGATGCCCAGAAGCCTCGCATAAGTCACCTTCAAATTCAGAAGTTTTTAATTACGAACGACAGCACATACAATGACAAAAAGTACCTTTCAATATGAAAGAGAAGGAAAACTAGATGTAAATGAGAAATACTTCAGATATTTGGAGGTTAGTGTGCTGTAAGAAGTATCGAAGTAAGGACAAGCTACTGAACTGTCGTATGAGATTTTTCAAGAACGGTTTTCAATCGTTTGGAATTCGGATACTTGAACATCTCCTCTTTCGACTGAGTCTACTTTCATACCCATCAGATGCCTATAATTACCGAAAAAATTGGTCCAAAATGAAGTACCTCTGAGTCACCCAGGTGCTTTCTGGCGCATCACATAATAATCGCATATTTTGCACCGGAAATGTCAAAAATATTTTTGGTCAATTAATTATAACATGTATGGTAATTAATTAAACGACAATTTGTTTTGTTTCTTTGTTTTAGGTGAGTACTTATGAAATTTTCACAACTTCAAATAAGGAAAAGTATGAGCATGCGTGTTGTGTATTGAGTAAGTTATCTTTTTGATTCATTTATTTATGATCTGTAACTTTTTCACTTGAAGAATATTGAGAGGGTAAAGTTGAAAAAGTTGCGGGTATGTGTGATTTGAAATCCCAATCAAGAGGGGGGATGCCACTTGCAATAAAATTCAATGCAGCTTTCAAGCCTGCAGTATTGAGAAAGGAGTTAACTTAGCTTCAACAATCTGTTTGTTATCAGAAAAATGAGAAATGGGAATAAAACATTATGAACTTTCATAATCCCTCAAATTACCAAATCGGTTGACAATCGTAAAGCAGAAGAGACAGTTGACTGTTCGTTAAACTTGTAAAACTATACATTCACGCCTGCCTTAGCAGGAGAGTAAACTTACCTCACTCCCTCTTCTCCCATCCGGGTAATAAAATGACGCAAAACGACACGCGAATCTGCAGATATACTGGTAACCATAAACAGTTTCATCATCGTCGCAATTATACCATATATGAATAGATCCAGACCCCTATATGAAGAGGATAAAATGTAATATCAACATCGGACGCATGGTCTCCAGTAAAGATATTTACTTGGAAATGTGTATATTATGAACGCCTTAAGACCCTCGAATCTTGCGACGTGGCGTGGCGTAAAATTTGAACGACGAGATTAACCTTTTTTTTAGTGAGATTGCTAAGAAGAAACGTACTTATTGTCGAATGGAAATATGTGTCGGATTTATAAAGAGCTGGGCTATTAAAGTTAAAAAGGGAGATGGTTAAGAAAATATTACCCTTTTGCTGACGAGTGAGAAAGTGAAGAAGGGGTTCTTTCAGTGTGGTTCAACGTGTATCGCCTCAATTACGCTTTCTTTTTTTTCGTTCGCTCAAAGTGGTAGTTTCTTTTTGAGCGCTCTTTATTACCTTGGAGTAGGCAACACGCTCTTTATTTCGAATTATCACGCGTCTGAGAAAAAAATTCCTCCGGTTTTAATTTCAGAATCAAATGCGCGGAGCGTGGGTGCCGAGAGGGCGTAGAATTTCGTTCGTTTTGTTTGTTTTTATCTCAACCTTAAGCGTTTCGTTAAACCTTATAAAGATTTCTCAGAGGAAATCTCGTCACAGAATAAAAACTATAACGTTGTTCTTTTTTTATATGCGAAGGGGGTCGACCCGACCTTTTCTCGGCGCGGTGGTGCGTTTCCTGTGGCTGAAGAGATTTTATAACGCTGTAAAATTTCTACGCCGCGTCTTTATCTTTTTCGTGTGTCCCGAATCGTCCAAGTAGTACTCGAGGTGTATTCTTTTTCCTTTTCCAACGTCGGAAAAAAATACGCAGGTAACGAATAATCCGTAAAAAAAAAGCAACGTGTTATGCCGCTCGTATTACGATTGTGGGGTGTGTACGTGGCATCGTGTGTGTATTTACGATAGAATCGTTTTCAAACATTAACCTTAACCGCGATTTAAAAAAATTCGCCATAAACCGCAGCAGCCTTCATCCCCTAAGCTATGGTGAAATGGCGAACCACATCGATTTCCAACCGCGTGTCTACTTCAACACGCGTATACCTTTTTATATGCTGGACGTACGTAGAGTATACATATGTACGATTACGAATCGCTGTGTGTTCGTTTGTTGGCGTATTTTAAGTCTTGTGTGTACGAATGCCCTTCTGTAATACGCTGGCTAAGCTTAGAAACGTGGATAAATGTTTTACCAGGGTGTTGTTACTGGTACATTGATAGAATGGCCGTTATGTCTGGTATGTCACACGTGTACAAATACCTATCATATTGTTGGTGTCCTGTGTACGATTGATTTTAAACACAGATCCTGTTCGGTGACGTTACAGTTGTTTCGTTTGTTTGAAATGACCAACGTTTTAATCGAATTTATTTCGAGTGTTGGTAAAATTGACGTGTCAAATGGGAAGGGGTTCATCATTTGTGTAACTTTGAATGATTTGCGATCACCTTATCCCATCCCAAATATACTCACAAGGGAACCTTGTCAACTCGTCCCGTCAGATCACGCTGAAATTTGGTTCACTGAAATGAAACGTCACCCAGACCTCATAACCAAATTTTGAGCTTCCTAAGTTGATTTTTCAATTTTGAGCGAATTTTTGAAAATGGCAAAAATAGCCCATTGTTGTATCTATTTTTTTTTTTACAAAAAAGGTAAATATTGAGGTGAAGTTCCCCGTCACCTCAGATTTTCAATTCAACTGTGCTAATCGACTGAGCACTGCGTGTTATCCCATCTGCACCGATCTCGCCTTTACTAATTTCAATCTAAGGTGCATTTCCAGCACATGTTTGCATATGGACTGCTTCTTGAAGTACGGACATTTGCATCTCGATTTCTCGAGATCCAGTTGGAAAATTGGTGACAAACGCCATTTTCATTTTTTTCCGCCCATTGATACACCGAAGTTCAGTGGTGGCTGGTGCAGTGTGATGGTCCGAACTGGAACATTAGCCTCCTCTCCCTTCAGTGCCCATCTTGGCTCGGAATGCCTGATAAATTCAAGCACACGGAATCAAGATTGTTTGCTAGGAGATAGGTGCCCCACTGTGAAAAAAATTCCGTCAAGAAAACGAAACTGATAACTGTATTTTTCTTCGCATTCTCTGAAAAAAATAAAGATTACGTGCATACTAACATTTTAATTTTGAATAATAACCTTAAATACGTGTACTACTATCTGTCTTGTTCTATAATTTAATTTTTTAAATTGAAATTTTACAATTTCACCAATTAAAACTATGTTGTTGAATTTTAAAAATGATTGCAATATTCAACTAAAACACCTGAAAAATTGCAATTTCACTAATTAAAACTAGTATGTTGTTGAATTTAGAAAATAATTGTAATATTCAACTAATAGACCTATAAAAAAAATCAAAATATAAACGCGACAAACACGACAAGTGACACCTCACCTCATGATGTCACGGTGGGAGCTAAAAAAACTTTGGTCGCGAGGCACTTGTGTTTACCTCAGTTTAAATATCACCGAATTTCTTTCAGTGCTATTTTGGAAGTGTGATCGAATGGTTGTAATTGTTTAATTTTCATTCACGTGTTTTTTGCAATTTGGAACGTTGGAGTATCTATTCACCGATTTTCTTATCCGCATTTGGAGTAATACTATATAGATGTTCAGCTAAGATGTCTTTCACATTCAAGTCATTGGTTTCTTTACAGGGATCAGTAGATAAATTTTTCAATTTGAAGATTTTTTCTGAGAAGTTAATCTTCTTTAGACTGTAAGGGTTTCTGTCCCACTAATGTGCTGAAATATTCTGATGATGAGATAGCAACATTACTTCCTGGGATTGGCTTAATTACAGAATAACAAGCCAGCAACTTGAACACTCGAATGAATGCCAACGCATCTGAACTATCATTACAACCACAACAGCTTTTGACCAAGCCAATGAAGCATGAATGAAATCTTAACCAGGAAAATTACTTCTAAGGGATCTTGTAAAAGTCTCCCAGTCATTACACTTTTCCACCTATGCTAAAAAGATACCTGGACAGTTCAACATCTCCCTGTAATGATAATTTCAATCCTACACTTGCACTTGAGCTGGAAAACTGGATTTTTTGCTTTACTGCTTTTTTCTCTCAATCTCTGAATTACTTCAAGAACTCTTCAATTATCTGAAAATTATAATTTTATGCAATCAACATAACCAACCATACTGTCTATGATACCACGTCATTGTACTAGTTCCATCGTTTTATACGCGCGGTGCTTCTGGTCATATCATTTTAAATACATATTCTTCAGTTTTTTCGTTTGAGTTATTTTCTTTGTCTTCGGTAAAAAGACAACGACACTCTTTCATCAAGGCCGCTGTATCGAGATTCGACTAGAATTCTTTATGCGCCTTCAATATTAAAGCTTCCTGTTCGTCATAAAGATTTCGGTAACGGTTGGAATCGAGCACATCAACCTCCTCAATGCGAAATGGTACGTGTAGAAGAACCATTTCTCGCTTATACTCTTCGATTTGTGCGAGTTCGCAATTTCGATAACTTCAAATCTTTGGTATCGCACGCTTTTTATAGTTGCCTGTACGACGTTCTTAATAAAAATTGGCTACGAATTGCGCAAGCGATATTGACGTCATCATTTCCATACGAGATTCATACTTTTCTATAATACTTTGCTTCCAAATGTCGCTCGATTCATTTTTCAGCTCTTCGACGTCCATTTGTTCCCTTGTCTTGCAAACGCGTTGACGTTCATGCGGCCAACAAGTTGGAACATACTCAACTTTACAGCTACACTCGCTCATGTGTAGATTGAGCACCTGCCACGCAGCATCTTGTATACAGGGTGTTCTGGTTGCAGTGCACTGCCTTCAAACCAGAGATGCAGCTACCCTAACTACATTAGTTTATGTATGTTTGCGGACCCCAGGATTTGAAGGGACAAAGTCATGTAGCCGTTCTGGTAGCTGCTTCAAAACTTTGTTACTCCGCTGATAATACAGCTAGGTAATTTTTTTTTGAAACTTGCGTGTAGAACTTTTTAACCTCTACAAAATGAGTTGTATTTATGTTTTGCCTAACTCTAAAATTGAAGGAGCTACAACGATTTGAAAATTTGTAAGCTTCATAACTCCTTCAATTTTCAAGTCATGCAAGATTTTGTAAAAGTAATTTTTTGTTGAGTTTGTTGAGCTTTACAAAATGAGCTAATAATTTTCAGCCGAACTCCAAAATTGAAGAATGTACAACCATTAAAAAGATGAAAAGTAGCTTCATTTTTTTAAATTCAATTTTTTCTTTTCAAAAAATTTTCAAAGTGGTGTCTGTCGTGTCTTCAATTTTGGAGTTAGGCAAATAATTATTAGCTCATTTTGTAGAGCTCAAAAAGCTCAACGAAAAATAACTGTTACAATTTTGCATATCTTGAAAATTGAAGAAGTTATGAAGTTTACAAATTTTGAAATAATTGTAGCTCCTTCAATCTTGGAGTTGGCAAAACTTGAAAATATCTCATTTTGTAGAGTTTGAATCAAGTTCTACAAAAAGTTTCAGAAAAAATTGCCTATCTACATCATCAGTGGAGTTACGACGTTTTGAAACATCCAGGACAAGTATGTAATTTTGCCCCTCCGAATCCTAAGGTCAGCAAACATGCATACACCAATGTAGTTTGGGTAGCTATATCTCTGGTTTGAAGGCGGTGCAATCTGACCAGAACACCCAGTACAGATCTTTACCGAATTCAAGATTTGTAAACAGACTTCTGTTAACAAAGCGCCATAGCCTTTATTGAGTATCCTTCGCGAAGTTTCAGCAATGCGTGGGGCTCGAAGGCACCACTTGAAGTTCAGTTAGGGAAATAATAAAAAATAGGGAATTATTTTCAATTTTTCACACAGGTAAGATCAATTTTAGAGGGTGGGAGCAAATAAATTCTTAAGTGCCACCCCTAACCCCAGACCCATGTTAAAGGAATCCCTGTCTCGGGGTCAACATCTACCGTACAGACCTTCTTTACAGACTCAGATCAAATTTAATAACTTACTAATTTTTCAAGGGGGTCGGTATTTCTTATTCAAGTCTAGTCATCTTCATTACACAAGCCAACGATGAAAATTTCAATTCATACCCCATTAACCTATCCGGTTAGTTGTTGAAAAAAGGTTAACGTTATACAAGCGAGATGAAAAGTTATTCACAACTTTAACAACGTTGTATAGTTTATGAAAACAACCAACACTCGAGGTGGATAAATGGTTAAACAAGAGGGCGCGCGTAAGTCGTATACTCGTAACCCTCTTTCCAGAGCAATGTGTACTTTAGTATTTACGCCTAAGTATAGTACACCTAACCTAACCCCCTTACCTATCTACCAACGTGTATGTATAGAAAACGCGTGATAAATTAAAATTTCGCGAAACGCAGCCGGAGAAAACGAAGAGAAGCGCGAACAAAAGCGAAAGATCAAATTGCACCGTCGACAGTATATCTTTAAAAAGGCTCAGTCGTGTAATTAATTAATCTCGAAACAAATACCCTAAATATTTGCCGTTGTGTGGCGCATAGCCGCCCATGTGTACACTACGACACAGGCACACGAGTACCTAGACCTACACATTTTGCTATTTCGTCGGTGGTGTTTTGGTATATGGGGACTACGCCGACGACGTGGCGCTCTAATTGAGTAATTTCAAAAACATACCGAGGGTAAGGGTGATGGATGCGGTGCGTTGGTGAAGTTATACTTTGCTCTTCGTGTAACAAGGTACAAGCAGTCTGTTAAAGAGCACTAACATGTTCCACTTTTTTGTATCATCAACTACCCATATTTAAGGTATACTCGAGTATAACGTTTCGCCCTTTCATTTAACACGCGTAATTAAATCTTAACATTATATTCGAAATTCTTGGCATATGGGAAACCCTGTAACCCAAGGGCAGGTCTAGTACCATGAAAAAAAGTATCTTTTTTCGGTGATTAACGATCGACAAGCGTATTCCGTTGTCAAAAGTTATCCTATTACAAATGCGTACTTGATTATACAGTTAGGACGGAAATTTTTCGTGCCTTTTTTCCCTCTTTTTGTTTTCGCTTATTTTTTTATACTTTTTTTTTTGGCAAATATAAAAAGGTCAACAGTGTACTCTTCGAGCCGAATCAAAATAATATATTCGCTGTTAACGACTCTCCTCTGTTTATTCTCTGTGTGCTGCGAATGCTATACGATGCCGAATATAACGTTATTTTGCGAGCTTTTATTTTCCACTTTCGCCGATCGCGTTTGTTCGCAAACCTCTTGAAATGTGTTTGGAAAACTAAAACGGAGGCGATGTTCAATGGAGAAATTTTATTTTTCAATTATCCCCGGGGCGAGAAAAGGGTTTATAGCTTATTGGTATACATTTTGTGTTCGTGTGTACAATATATACGCAGACGTACGTGCATATATGTACAATGTACATAAGTACGTATAAAAGCTACAAAAAAAGAACACGCGCGTCCGCGTATAAATAACATCTTTTTTGTTTTGGTAGCGCAAGCGAAAAGCGGAACATGAGAAAGATCGTTTGGTTGGAAAAATTCTTCGTATACGTATTGTTTTGTAAAAAAGAATCATAGCTATACGATTTAGGATTATATAATTTTAAAACGAGCATTTCGAGTCGCATCGTATTGCGAATACTTACATAGATAGATATGTATATCTAGTATGTATCTATTCATGAAACCCTTGGTATGAATTTTGCAAAGTCCCTTGTCCAAACAAATTTTTTTCTCGGCTGTTGGAATTTTCTAAAGTTGTCCAGCGTCTATCTGAATTTATTCAATTTACCTTGACTATACATTTTTCAACAATCTTATGCCTTTATTCCACCAGCCTTAAAATTTTCTCAAAACTGTTTCTAAAACTATTTAGATTCAAAACAAAACCATTGAAGTGTTCGTTTAAAGCGTAGTTTTTGAAACCAGATTTGGATTCAGTTGAATTTTTTGTTAGTTTGTCCATGGTTTTAGTTTTTTTTTCTCTACTTATCATTAGCGAACGAAACTTTTGCCAGATTTTGTACAATTTTTTGCGATTTTCACTACCTTTGACCCAGTCTGTCACCTCTTTAGCGGCACCTGGGGTTTGGCAGACCCTCATATTCGGACTCGGCGTGAAAAATCCTATAAATAGACACCAATATTGCCTTTCAACCTTTTCATCTCAAAGTTCACAAAAATTTGTGAACTTGGAGCTTTCGCTGTGCTTGAAAGCAGCAGCGGCGGATCGGCAGACTGATGTTTTTGAGGAAGGGGCTATGTAAACTAACTTTTGGCACCGGTCCCAGATTTCAACCCTCTCGGCCAATTTTCGCCAAGTGTGGCTCCTGGACTAATACTTTCAGTTAAGCACTTTGCATCCGAAGCTGTTCTGTCGGATGCAGCAATGCGGTTGGATGTATTCGAGTTGTCTCGATTTTTTAACATCACACGGTCCATCTGATGTACGTCGTATATTAAGAATTAATGATTGCGATCAGTGATTCGACACGGCAAAGTACATACACGAATGAAAAGCTACACGAAACCGGCACGAAACGAAAAGTTACACAAAACTGTTTTCAATCCACTTCCCACAAAACCAGCACGAAACTGATTTTTTATCTTGACACAAAACTGAATCGAAACCGATTAAATTGGGGCTTTACACGAAACTGAAACTTTTCAATCGAAGGCACCAAACCGGCACGAAACAGTTTGAAAAATTTCGTGTTGAATCACAGTTTTCTAGTTCATTCTGGAATATCTTAAATTCTCTCGGATCTAATCCGCAGTTTTTAGTGAAATGTTAATGTTTGCATATTTTCAAGGCGTGGGAATGTGAGTTAGGTAATACGAGTATGAGCAAAAGCAAGGTAGATAAAATAATCACGAATGATGATGTATGCTTTCAGACTGTTTTCTGCATATCATCAGGTAGATAGCTAAACTACGTATAGGTACTTATGTGTTCTACGTACCGAAATGCAAATGAAAAATGTATACAAGTATTAAAAAATTTAACAATGCGAAAATTGCTATTGTACCGTGTTGGCTGTAACGAGAGACGTAGGTACCTAAGATTATAATATTTCATCGTATACGTATTACCCAGCAGCGCATGTATCTAGTCGGATAAAGAAAGGCTTCTTTAACATTAATAAAAATGTTTTTGATCTCGTTAAACTGTTTTACATTAGGTTGTAAATCAGGGATTTATTTTTATTCTTTCGATATACTTACGACTCCTATGCACAATGTACATACATAAAAGCAAGAGCACTCCAAGTCGGTGAAATTGAGCCTGAGCCTGCTGCCGTAGGATTTTAACGGGTTAACGATGTCGTCTTTGTTACAAGCGAAGAAAAAATAAAAGAATTGAGAAGACGAATATAAGGATATAATTTCTCATAGCCCTATATCGTGCTACGTTCGTACTGTTTTTTTTCTTCTCTCCTTTTTTTCCCAGTTTTATTGCATTTTCACAATATACTACATACGTATGGTACATCACGGTGTATTAGATTGTATATATGAAATTTTCTCCTCAACTAGATAAGATTTTTTGATTGTTTCGAATTGAGCAATATTGTAAACGCGAAGCCCGGAAAACGGCTTTGCCATTTGTGAAAATTCCTATTACTGGAAAAGTGCTGCCTGTCAGATGAATGAAATGTTTCAACGGTGTAAATCTTAGCCCAGAAGCAAGATGTGCTGAAAAATATGTCTGCTGTGAGACTTTTCGATGTATTAAGATGGAATTTTTAAGGGTGCGCGAAGAGATTACAGACGTCGTTCGAGCGAGGATTTTTCTTAATCAGTTGTCGACGTTTTGATTTACCCATTTGATGCGATGTGAAGTGGCAGCTAACGAGATTTTTTTCCCCTTTTTCGACGGAATACGAGCTCCAGAATGTATCATTAGGTGACCGTCTGCAATGCGAAGGAAAAATTTAGAAAAAACGTGGTTTTCAGGTGCCAAAATGTACTGTTTCAGTTTTGAAATAGCCCCTTCAATTTTCAAGTTGGGCAAAAAAGCATAATATGAAAATTTGTTCAATTTTTAAAGTACTATTCATTCCAATGATTAAAAATTGGTTTTGATTCGATTTTTTCGAGAATAAATTTGTCCCTTAAATATTTGTGATAGGCAACATGTTCATGTGAAGTTGTTTTTTAGTGGTACCCTGTTGTATCCAAATCTCGCTCATGGCAGACGATTTCGGGAACACCCTGTATAGTGACAAAACATAAATTAAATTCTCAGCTGGTTGTGAACATCTAAAATAACGATCCAAAATGCCTGTAAGTATAATAGCTGATGAAGTAATTCTGTTATTTTCTATATTTCTCTATAGGAAATGTCTTCACATTATCTGGGTTTTCTGCAGTTTTCTCTGTGTCTTCTTCGCTACTAACATCTGAATGTTTAAAAGAATAAAACTCGAAGAATAGGAGATACTCGACATGAAAATGAAAAACGTAAATTAGCTTGACTCACCAAAACAGAATGAATGTTTATTTACATCTCGATTACAGATTAGGTTTTTAACAATCCTCATAATCAACAGCCACGTATTTCTATATTTAATAACCACGTATAACTGTACATCTAATAAATATAGGAATACGTGGCTGTTGATTACTTACATTTGAATCAGCTTTCTGTTTTGCTGCTAATTTGTTTTCGAGCATTGCGATTTTCTTTTTTAATTCGTTTATTTCGTTGCTGTTGGTTGAAGTTGAACTGCTACTTCCACCCGCATTCTCGTTGATATCACCGGTTTGGGCCGAACGCCTGCCCCTTCTAGTATTACTCATCTCACCAATCTCCACAGACCTCTGCTACCATAAAAGAATAAAACTTGAAGAATAGGAGATACTCGACATAACATGAAAAACGTAAATCAGCTTGACTCACCAAAACAGAATGAATGTTTATTTACATCTCGATTACAGATTAGGTTTTTAACAATCCTCATAATCAACAGCCACGTATTTCTATACTTAATAACTACGTATAACTGTACTTCTAATAATGTTTGACACACCTCGCTGGATGATTTTTTCCTTTCTTGTATTATCAGTCAGGGCGTCCAAAGTACTTACCTATGCCCAGCATCGATACTTGCTCAACTTTCTTTTTGAATGTACGTATAAAAGCGTTTCTATTCATCACCCTGATCAATTTTATCACACAAAAATTGGACAACCTATCCATCGTCATAAAGCGCAATGGATACTAGGGTGGGCCGTTCATATAGATGACGAGATTTTTTTCTTCGAATTTGAAAATGCAATAGGGGGCTAAAGACGAGTATTTGGATGAGTAGTAAGACGGTCTTTTTCTTTTTTTTTTAAATCAAGTTTTGTGCCCCCTACCCGACCGTCAAATTTT
>FIZU01056611.1:0-28080 GCA_900064475.1 Pseudococcus longispinus
TCATCCCCACCACCTACTAACTCTCCGCTATCGTTTTTTCCCGGGATTCCCCAAAAGTTATAATTAAATAATTGCAATTACTCGGTCATTTCTGCATACATTAATGTACGAATTTCACGATGCACAACTACACCACCTAATGCACCTACATTATAAATCTTAATTTTTTCTATTTTGCCATTATTGAGATATAGTTGCCACAAAAATTCAGAAACATCTCAGCACGAATACATGATATTCTAGTTTGCTCAGCTTCAGGGCTGCATTTTTTCTAAACCTCTCATAAGCACTTGGAGAAATTAAATTGGAAAAATTGCATTGTGGATGTAAATTAAATTGGAAAAATTGCATTGTGGATGTTACAACACCTGCTATTAACCTTCAGAAGGCAACCAAAAAATTGCAACATGATGTCATTTTTGACATCACTGTATAAAATGACCAAAATGGCAACATGATGTCATTTTTGACATCAAAGCTTTAGGGCGGATGTCATTTTTGACATCATGTTGCCATTAATTTTGACTGATTTTAACATTTGATGTCAAAAATGATATCTCTTGCCATTTGAAGGTAATGTCCTCATGTGGTCGGTAATTATGCCTAACCCTGATAACAAATAAAAATCGATTTTTATCGAATGCAATCGCTTTTGCAGTCAAAAATATCCAATATTGAATAGTTTTGATCCAAATGAACCATAAAAATAGTCACTTTTTTCATATTTTACAAAAAATTGCGAAAAAAAACATGTACTTACATATTTTTTCCATTGAATATCCAAAATATAAATTATCAATGGGAAATATAATATCACCAATCTGGATTACAAGTAAACTCGATGCCAATGACTTTGCGACGAATTTTTCGATGTGTTCAAGAACAGTTTACATTCAAAATTTATTTCTTTATACTTGTACCCAGAAAATACATCCAATTTTTACAAACATAAATCTGAAGTTTTGACTTTTATTTGATTAGGTTTACCTATTTGCAAAGAGCCTGGGTTTCTCAACTGCCAATAATGAAACTGAAAATGTACCATCGCAATGAATTCAATAATTCAGTGAAGGTTTTGGGAAAGACTTCAAACTCGTCTAATAAGTAGGTACATGTACAAATGTAGCTACTTATTGTGTCTATATTAAAATAGGTGTTTTTACTACTTAATCCTGTGAAATATTTTCTATAATATTATGATTTATGAATCATTGTAGGTAAGACGTAGTTACTCATACTAAGTACTCGATTATACTTACTACAAGTACCCACCTAGCTGTATCAATTTTGTTAGTGGAAATTATTACTCATGTTTTTGATTGATGGTTATCGAGATTGAAATTTGAAGCACTCTTTACAGTATGTGAGTAAACATATGAATGTAGGTAGGTAAGTGTAGGTATAGGCTACGTTATATTTTGTAACATCTAAATACCTACGTATCAATTCATGTATTTTTCAGACACTGTAATTTTTCCAAAATAAAAACTAGAAAGAGGCAAAACAATTGAAAAATCAAAATCAAAACACCGATTCTTTTCGGGTCTGAGGATTTACATTATTCATGCAGGACAACTATGCCTCGATATGGTTAAAAACATTTTCCAATATTTAGATACTTGCCTTTTTCATCATTTTTAGCACTGAGATTGGTATAGAGGTACATATTTTCAACTACAAACTTACACAGCTCTTTCAATTACATAATTGAGATAGAAAAAATGAGATACTACAATTTTTGTCACACCCCGCCCGCACAACTTTTTTTTTTTGAAAAATTGTTCATATCAGTTTGCAAATGAAATCGTTTTCAGTGATACTTGCCGGCAAAGAATCTAGGTTCAAAATTTGAAGTGTCCCTGTATTGGCTCACCTCCAACCCACTATCTGTGATGAGACAATCATTAAAAATTCATAATTAATGAATTCCACAGAGTGAAACAGAAGAGTTGATCGAAAAATGAAAAATTTTAAATTCTTAAATAACATTACACCTGCGTTGTTAGATGGTAGCAACGATAAATACAAAATCAAATCATATGAATACAGTCAAATAATAACTTGGAAACAGTCGAATTTAATTGATAGGCTCTCAAGTACATTTACGTATTTCCACAGGCGAACCACACAGAAAAATTTATAATTCAATAATCTTAATTGTTTGTCAACATTACAATGCTTTTCCTGTTGTCAGTTCGTTTGCCTTCAAAACAACACCCGATAATGGTCTCATCAAGAATTGATCTCGAATTTCATCTTCCACTACAAATCTGCAATCAATAGGTAAAAACTTCAATATGTAAACACAAGTATGTATGCAGATTTGAATTCAGTCCCAAAAAAGAAATTAAAATCTCACCTGTTTGAATATACCGAATTTACAGAAGCTGCAACCACTGTCATCTTGTTTGAATGATTTGGTAATATTTCCGTTAAATTAAATCGAGAAGATGAAGTATCAAAATTAATTAAAACTGCAAGTACATCACCCTCATACGATCTGCGATACAATGGGTAAGATATATGAAGAATAAATAGGTATTTTATAAACAAAATAGAAACCAAGAGATAAGGTGCCTTATCGCAAATGAAATACATACCTTTTCATAGCATAATGATTTGTAGATATTGCGTAACTCTCATATTTTCCTTGGGTGAAAATTTTTGTTTTTCTCAGATTTGATAAATCCTTGAATAGGTTGTAGTGACTGATTGACTGAGATTTTTGATTTTCAACGTTTCTTTCAAAATAATCCGAATTGGGTGGGAGGTATGTTGTAGTGCTGGTTGAAAATCCTGAAGTCCAGAATTAAGTACATCAGTATGATACATTTCATTCAGTAAATAAAATGTTATTTGAATATTGTTTTCAAAGTTTACCAGCGTTCATAGTATCATCCCATTGCATTACAAGTCTGCCAGGATCTCTGGTACCACGGCCTGAAAAATCTTTCATTTGATCTTCTGTAATGAATCCATTCAACATGGCTATCTCTTGTCCATAATACACTCCTACTGTTCCAGGCAGCATCATCGACATCATGGTGAAGATATCGGTATATTCTGGAACAATTCTTGACCCCACTCTATTACCATCATGATCTTGAGTCTGGGTTATAAGAGATAGAAAATGGCAAAAGAAATGAGGTAAGTATTTCAAGCAAGTGCAATAATTCAAAACACATACCATCCAAGCTGACACCCTTCCTTTTGGTACAGTTTTCATCCAATAATCTACTAAGAATTTCAAATGCTCCGATTTAATAGGCCCGCGCACGTATTCTAATGTAAATGCGTAGGGAAAATGTGTTATAGGGTAATCATTTGTACCATAGTACTGTACCAAAATCTTGTTCTGAGTGTGTGCCTCCGCAATAAAAATTCTAATTTGATTATAATAAAGAAAACCAAATCATTTCATTACCTAGGTAGCTCTTTAAAGTAATTGTAAATTTCCATCTACCAATACCTTTCAAAGCCGCCATGTTCTTCATTGTATTTATCCAAATATGTTCGGAATTCGTGAATAAATTCCAAGGTTTCTGGTTGATCGAATTGCCGTGAATAAAGATCATCATCCCTAAATTCTTTATCTTCAAAATAAAAGGGAGTAGCATCTAGTCTAAATCCAGCCACACCTTTATCCAGCCAAAAGTCAATCATTTCCTATAAATTGTAAAACCTTTGTAGTTTGTATTAACCTGAGATTTTAAAAAGTAAAAAGAATTAGAGGCATTAAGTAAGTTACCTTCAATTCTTTTTTCAATTTTTTATCATTTAAATCAAAATCAGGTTGCTCAACTAAGAATTGATGAAAATAGAATTGTTGACGTTTTTCATTCCACGTCCAGCCAGACCCAGGTTCTCCAACGAAAAGGCTCACCTGTGATAATAATTTTTGTTCTGAATCAAGTAGTTTGAAATTTTTTGAAACACATGACTACTATTAGGGTTACATTAGTATATATCTATACTGAATTTGCAGACACTCCAACTCCAACTAACCCAGTTATTAGGGGGCATTTCTGCTTGAGTTTCATTATCAAAACCTTTGGAATTTTTCCAAACATAGAAATTGGTATACGGTTCAATTCTATCGATGGATTTTTGAAACCATTCGTGTTTATAACTACTGTGATTTATCACTAAATCTAATAACAACTTCATGTCTGAAAATACGAGTAACAAAAGGAGATATATGAATATAAGTTGTAAAATATTCAACAATTTTGGCAAATGATTCGAATATTTTCTAATAGGTACGTGACTGATATAGTGATATGTATTTGTACCTACTTACTTCTTTTATTCATTTCCCTGATAAGTTCTTCAAAATCAGCCATTGTTCCAAGTCTAGGTTCAATTTTGTTGTAATCTGTAATATCATATCCCATGTCTCTTGATGTTGTTGCAAAATGCGGTGTCAGATGAATTGTTTCAATGCCCAAGTCCACAAAATGGTCAAGTTTTGATGTAATTCCTGGAATTTAGAATCATCAATATAACATATTTATTTATCAGTAACTTGCTGTTTTCCTCGCAGCAATTCGAATATACGTAATCTTTGTAACTCACCTTTGAGATCACCAATGCCATCTCCGTCACTATCTTTAAACGAATACGGAATTAATTCGTAAATTATTGTATGTTTCCACCACTTTGAGTCTAATTCTGCAAAAGTACTTGAGTATAATAGCAACCAACAACACATAAATAGTAGTTTCATTTTGTTTTGCACACTCTTCACCTTTTTTCAATGCAAATGAAGCTTGAATTGTTTTCATTTCAGTCCTGTTTTTAATTTATAGGTATTCGAATTATCATGAAATAGGTACTTCAGTACTTCACTTAAATATACGTACTACGTGGGTTGGCAGTTATTGAAATATCTGTTTAGTTATTATTTAGTGCCGTGTTTCTGATAAAATTATGAATCATTCTATGTACTTGAATACATACTTGTTGTTACATCCTGATTGAAAAACGATATTTCATTTATTGCAATGTTTTTGATTGAGAATGAGAAATCCTAATTGAAATTTTAAGTACAAAATACAATGTACGTATATAACCAAATAAACGTTGAAAAATGGGCGAGTAGTTTCAAAACCACCATGTTCTCCATTTATTCAAATATCCTCAAAATTCATGAAAAATCCAAAAGTTTCTGGTTGATTGATTTGTCTTTGTTGATCAGTGATCATATACATCATCTTCCTTAAATTCTTTGTCTTTGAAGAAAAAAGGAGTAGCACCTAGTCTAAATCTAACCTTACCTGTATCCAGCCAAAATTCAGTCACTGTCTAGAAATTACCTAACGTTTAGTACAGATAGTATAGAAGAAAAAACCATTGAAATTGGAGGGGGTTATTAGATTGTAATGGAAAAAATCATGCCTCAAATTTTGATCAAATTTAACGAGAGGATTCGCTTTGAGTTGATACCTCTCACAAAAAGTTTTAGTCTCCAACCTTGAAGGGAAGTGAAGCTAGAACTAATAGCCTTCAAAGGAGGGTAACTTTTTTGAAAAATGCAGACTTTTGCAATTTTAGAGTAGTTATACCTACTTGGTACCGTGGCACACTCCTCTGAAAAGGTGAAATTTGATTTTATAAATCTCTCTAGACCATTTTGAAAAATTGTAAGCAATTGATTTTTGCTGCAAAAAAAGACAATTAGGTAAGAGTTGACTACACTTCAATAACTGTAATCAAAATAATTTGTCATCATCAAAGAAACGAAAACTTAAAGCAGTCAAACTTAATAAGTAGGTAACAGGTATACATATATTTTAAAAACTGAACCAAATGAAATGGAAACTACTGACTGATTTTGATCACCCATCAATATTTTGAAGGGTTTTAAGTTATCGGTTTAGTTGTCTTCAAAATAATACTTGAAAATGGACTCATTAAAAACTGATCTTGAATTTTGTGTTTCACTCTAAATCTGCAAATATTTACCAGGAAAAAAATTTCTTATGTTTTCACACCTTTTCAGATAAAGCCTTAGGTATTTAAAAATAACTATTGACATATTTAGATTCAAATGCAATGAACAAAAGCTAAGTAAAATATCTACACCTACCCATTCGAGTATCCTGAATTTATAGAAGCTGCTGCGACTGTAATCTGGCTCAAATTATTTGGTAATATTTCAGTTAAATTAAAAAGAGAAGATGAAGTATCCAAATTGATTACAACTGCGAGCACAGCACCCTTGTAGGACCTATAATTTAATAAGTACACGCAAAGAATTAATATTTTTTAAATAAATTGAAAACCAAAAGATTTGGGGACTGCGACCTAGGCTATGGTAAAATACAGACCTTTTCAATACGAAATTATTTGTGGAAAATGTGTAAATCTCACTCTTTCCTAGTCTAAAAACACTCGTTTTTCTCAACTTTGATACATTCTTGAATACATTGTAATGACTGATTGCTTGAGACTTTTGATTATCAACATTCCTTTCAAAGTAATCAGAATTGGGTGGAAGGTAAGCTGTGGCATTGGTTGAAAATCCTAAAATACAACAATATCTATGTCATCTATTAGGTACTTATACACATTTCACCATCAATGGACATACTATTTGTAGTAGCCAATTAAAACAACACATGTGAGCTTTACCAGCATTTATACTATCATCCCATTGCATTGCAAGTCTGCCAGGATCTCTCCTACCACGACCTGAGTAATCCTTCATTTGATCTTCTGTAATGAATCCATTCAGCATGGCTATCTCTTGTCCATAGTACACTCCTACTGTTCCAGGTAACATCATTGATAACATGGTCAAAATATCGGCATATTCTGGAACAATTCGTGATCCCACTCTCCGACCATCATGATCTTGAGTCTGAGATATATTGAGGCAGGAAAAGTGTAAAAGAAATAAGAAAGCATTTAAATTCGGACTCGGAGTAGTTATGCCAAACTCATACCATCCAAGCTGACACTTCTCCTTCAGGCACGACATTCATCCATTCATCTAAATTGAATTTCAAATGAATAGAGTCCAAAGGACGAGTTATATGTGATAATACAAATGCGTAGGGAAGATGTGTTACATCATAATCTTTTGTCCCAAAGTACTGAACTACAATGTCAGTATCAGCATGCGCCTCCGCAGTGAAAATTCTAATTCAATTACAACATAGACAATCGAAAGATGAAACATACGACTACTTGAAAAATATTGTTTTTAATTCTTGAATGTTAATTTATTGTCTACCTTTCAAAGCCGCCATGTTCTTTACTGTATTCATCCAAATACCCTCGGAATTCGTGAATAAATTCAATGGTTTCTGGCTGATTAACTTGCCTCCATACTCCCAATTCATTATTTTCAAATTCCTTATTTTCAAAGTAAAAAGGTGTTGCATCAAGTCTAAATCCAGCTACACCTTTATTCAGCCAAAATTCAACCATTTTCTAAAATCAACCAAAGTTTAAGTGAAAAAAAAAACAATTAGAACTAAATGTATCTATAGTTACCTACATACTTTTAATTCGTTCTTCAAAATTTCATCATTCAAATTAAAATCGGGTTGCTCCACTAAGAATTGATGAAAAAAGAACTGTTTACGTTTTTCATTCCAGGTCCAACCAGAACCAGCGGTGAGAGCGAAAATGCTCACCTAAAATAACGATATTCGACGCATCAGTAATATGTCACATAAGTATCCGACTACCCGTATCTACTGAATTCATTGATACTGCACTGACCCAATTATTAGGCGGTATTTTTTCTTGAGTTTCTGTATTAAAACCTTTGGAATCTTTCCAAACATAAAAATCAGTATAGGGATCAATTCTGTCAATAGATTTTTGAAACCATTCGTGTTTATGACTACTATGATTGATCACTAAATCTAGTAACAATTTCATGTCTGAAAATAATGAGATTTTTATGAATATAAGTCGTGAAATATTCGAGAAGCCTCGAAAAACTTTTTAATACTTCGGTAGGCATAGTTAAATTGGTACATAGATGATACTTACTTCTTTTGGCCATTTCTCTGATAAGTTCATCGAAATCAGCCATTTTTCCAAGTCTGGGATCAACTTTGTAGTAATCAGTGATATCATAACCCATGTCTCTCCCCGTTGTTGCAAAATGTGGCGTCAGATGAATCGTCTGTATGCCCAAGTCCACAAAATGGTCCAGCTTTGATATGATTCCTATATAAATTAAAATCATAGATGCAATATATTTATTAGCCAGCAACCACTTATTTTCTTCCCAGAATTTTGAATAGTCTTGTTTTTTTACCTTTGAGATCACCAATGCCATCTCCATCGCTGTCTTTGAACGAATACGGAATCAATTCATAAATTATTGTATGTTTCCACCAATCTCTGTCCAATTTTGCAGAACTACCAGAATAAAAAAGAACCCAAAAATACACAAGTAATATTTTCATTTTGCTTTCTAAGTACAAAGTGCTCTTAACTATTTAGAAATGCAAATGAAATTGGAAGTTCTGTCTCTAGTATATATTCTTATTATGAAATACTTCAATTAAATATGTCCATATTGATATATGTAGGTATATACTACATATATGAGTATTTATTTCACTTGAATGTGTCCATTTTGATAGAGGTATGCAACTTGCAAGTATTTACGTAGGTACTATTTCTTGTGAAATATTTCCTAAGTAAGGACATATAATACGTAGGTATTATTAATCATTGTAATCGGATATTTACACATTGCTTGAAAAATGACAAACCAAATTTGAAATTTTTGAAAATAATTCATTGTAGTGTTTTTGATTGAGATGGGATCTGAATTGAAATTTTCCATTGCATGAACGAGACTGATTTCAAGCTGATGTAGGCGAGGTCATTTTTACCAATAGAAATTGAAATCTCACACAGGAAACATGTCGTCGTCGTTGGGGTCGCTTCTCTTATTTCAAGAAGTTGTGTACATCTATATTTCTCAATTCCTAGCGTATCTGATCGTATCACATAGCATGGAGAGTTGGACGGTGAATTCGTGGTCAGCATTTCTGATCTTTCCCTTCCACTGATGGGTTTTCTCTGAATTTGCCCTTGTACCTCGAACATGAATATACCATTTTACCAGATTTTATGACCTATATACTTCTCTTTCCTATGCTTGGTATCTTGGACTATCGTTTTATTTTTTTCCTTCACTTTTGCTAAGAATGAGACAGTGAGACGATTGTTGCAAAGTCAATCCATGGTATTTTTAGCATTCTTTGATAACACCACATCTCAAATGCGCTCAATCTTTTTTCACTATCCACATTCTTTGTCCAAGTTTCTAGCATCTCATTATTCTCTTTCACAGATCAATGCTTAGTGTTTGATTCTACAAAACGTTGCTGAGGTTACTAAAAACTTGTCTTGCCATAACGATTCTAGTCTTGATTTCCTTTAGGCCTCTTCTATCATGGTCAAATCAACATTATCTGCTATCATTTTCCAGTATAAGATTTGCTACAAACTAAAAAAAAAAAATTAAAAAAAAAAAAATAATAATAATAATAAGTATATTTAAAAATTTCATAAGATAAAAAACCGAATAAAGAGATTGTAGGAGGATTTTCGATCTGAAATTTTAAATTGAAAAGCATGGGAAATCTGCTTTCAAGATTAACAAGTGTAAATGACATCTTGTATCAACTTGATTTCAATTTGCATAATGTGATGAAAATTTTTTAATTTCATCCCTCAAATCTATCTTAAGCACAAAATGATTAAATGTTAATGTTATTCACCTATTACACAACTGTACCTACAGCTCAGATTTTTAGAGTTTTCAACTAAAGTTGAATATTCAGCGTGTTTTCATTTACTATAATATCTACTCTTTCAAAAAATTATTTAAAAAATTCTAGGATACGATTGATGAGAGAAATGCTAACGATCAAAAACGCT
The DNA here is from genome assembly GCA_900064475.1 of Pseudococcus longispinus. Lineage (NCBI taxonomy): Eukaryota > Metazoa > Arthropoda > Insecta > Hemiptera > Pseudococcidae > Pseudococcus > Pseudococcus longispinus. The sequence goes on from FIZU01056611.1 coordinate 9,919, forward strand.
GTTTATTTTCTGCCAATTTGGTAGGCGCTTGTATTTAATTTTTTCCAGTAAGTATGCGATTAAGATCATCAGAATGAAAGTATAATTCCAAAACTACAATTGAAACTACAAAAAAAATAAATAAACAAGTTTTTAAGGGAATACAACTTTGACAAAAAAATCAAGTCTCACTTAGCGACATAACTACTACCTTTTTTTTTTTCTTTCTCCACACTCTCATTCTACAAGAGAACACAACACCACAGCCTGTCAATTTCACCAGACTCTATCTACCGGAGGCTTTTAAGAGTCTGGGAGGGATTCACAGGCTGGGAACATATACACTTACACACAAGATTCTTTCGCTAACATGAGATTTTCATACACATTTCACTAATTTTGACTGATTCCAAATTCAATTAATTTGAATTTTGACCAAAAATTTACAATTTTCAACTATTCCATCAACTTTAACCACGTTGTTATGATTTTGACGATATCGATCTTTGAATTTTCAAATTTGACTGCTCATTACTAGGACGCATTGCGATTTACCGTTCGAATTCTTGCAAGATTTTAACGATTTACTGCTGCCGCACCGATTGTGGACCGTTTTCCACCTTCCATAGGTGCTGGAATTTTCGTATGATGGCAGGAAGCGACTCTTTGTCCATCTTCTGGGGAGTGTCTGAGATGGGGGAGCATCAGGCAGCACTCCCACAGTTCGTGGGACGTCGCCTCTTCTTCCCCACACTGGCAGGCTGCAACGCTTCGTCTTTTCTTTTTGACCAGATACGACCCTAAAATTATCCATGGCCTGTAGCAGCCTGAGTTGACCAGAATTTCCAGCTGATTTTCCCTGCTTCTTCGACTTCTGGGAACAGCTTCCGTGTCCATGAAGCGTTGGTGGCGGAACTGCACGTCTCTTGCCACCTCCTGAGTGATTCCTGGCGCAGAACCTCCTGCATCTTCTTCCTTGTCATCCTTGGTCCATCGTCGATTTGGAACAGGGGCCGGCCGAGCGCGTCGGACCCCTCTCTCCAGAATTGTGGCAAATGTCTCCACGTGGGACGTCCTTGCCTTTTTTGACCAGGTAAATCACATACCGCTCAATTATGGTGTCTTCCAACGGCACCATCCCGGCAAGAGCGATGACTGCCTCCCAACTTACAGAACTGTAGGCAGAGACCACTCTTCTGGCAGCCAAATCTTCTGCCTTCCGGATAATTGAACGATTCTTTACTAAAAACACACGATAGTAAAATACGGAGGCACAGTACCCGAAAATAGAATTTACAATGCATGAGTACATGATACGACGTGCCCGAAGTGAATATCCGAAAGTATTCTGGCAGATTAGCCTCAACACTGCGAAATAACCCTAGACTTTCCGGAAGCAAGCCAATTCAGCTTGGCATCGACGATTACTCCTAGGTATTTGATCTGGGTGGTGGTCTTGATAGTCTTCCCATCAATCGTCACTTCATTCACCAGATCTGCTTTCCGGACTTGATCGGTCTTCTGTCCAAGGTAAGTAGTTGTGTCTTTTCTGTTGCTAGCTCGAGACCTTTTTCTTGCAGGAGTTTCTTCAAGGCAGATGACTCTTTCCGGATGGCCTCCATCAGCTCGACCTTGGCCATTGTACCCAAGACCATAGCGGTATCGTCGGCGAAGCACGTAGTGCCAGAATCAAGGAACCGGCGTAGCACGATGTCGAATGAGATGCACCAAAGGGTGGGTCCCAAAATGGATCCTTGGGGACATCCTTTTTGGAGCGTTCTTCTTGATCCGCCGAAAGTCACAACGCGATTTTCGAAGTAGCTCCGAATCATCCGGATCAGGTACACCGGGTACCCATAACGAATGAGGTCCTCGACAACGACTTTCCACTGGAGATTATGGAAGGCACCTTTAATGTCATAAAACACAACAGCAATTATCTTCTTTTTTTGCTTGTGTTTCTCGATTTTCGCCAGAAGGGCATGGACGGCGTCTTCGTTACTTCGTCCCTGCTGGAACTCAAACTGTCGCTGGCTGATGACTCCCGCTTTCCTGGAATGTTGGTCTATTCTTGTTATGAGGACCCGTTTCAACAGCTTGCCGATCGTCGACAGCAGGGTTATCGGCCTGTATGCCCCGGGATCTTCTAGGTCCTTTCTCGGCTTAGGCAGCATTACCACGCGTCCTATCTTTCACGCTTCGGGGAAGTAGCCGAGTTGGAGACAGTGATTGAAGAGAGCAGGCAATATTTCACTGTATCGCTTGTGGATCTTCTTGAGCGTCTTATCAGATGTAGGTTCTGAAAAATCATGAATCAACAACCTATCATATATAGGTTGTCAAAATTCCTAAACTAACAACTGTGATGGGGACTTATGGCCCACCTACCTGGTGGTAACACTGGGAAAGTGGGAGTAATGCAAGTGCCATACTACGAATTTACTATGGTACAAGCGGCCAAACCAGTATATTCCGTATCATCAACGAGTGCGTAGTAGTATTCAGTTCTAATTTGTATCGTCCAAAGGTAATGTGCATCGTATCCGCTTCAGGCCTCGCACAGAGATTGTGCAAAGGCAATGTTTAATGTGAATCGTGTAATGTGTAAAGTAATTCCAAGAAATACACCGAATATCGAACCCAGTTATTTCGTCAAGTTTAATTCGTATGAGTAAAGAGTAATCGTAATATTCGCGTGAAAGTTCATGTTAAAGAATCTAACATCTTTCTCCAGGCAGGAACTGCCATTACCCCCTTATCACAACCTATCAGATATAGGTTCTCAAAATTCCTAAACCAATAACCTATCAGATGTAAGTTTTCAAAATTCTTGATCATACAACCTATCAGATGTAGGCTCTCCTGTATGCAGTTCAGCATTAAATATAATTTTGAACGATTAGCAAAATCTTGAGTAAGCTGTTAAAAAATATTGAATGCACGAGATTTTGGAAATATTCCTTTACCTGAGCGCATCATGTTAAATTTAAAAAATTTTAATATCCTATCAATAGCATTCTGGAGTGTCTGCTTTTTGGTCAACAATCAGTCGCAAGTTGTATTGATCATGATACGTACATCATTTTAGTAAACACATTTAAATTGTTTTATTCGAGGCTGGCTTCTGCAACTACTCTATATACCTACCTCAGTTACCTATTTTTCAGCCAAATGTCATCATTTGGAAATTCAAAGCTTATCTTGTATGTTGATCTGATCAAGTTCTGATTATTTTGCGCTTTTACTTTTGAATATCTTCAACTGTGTGCGTTAGGTACACATGAAAACAAGCGAAAATACGCTGAAATTGAACCTACTAAAATTAAAATTAAATACACTTACCACTTAGTTCACTGAAAAAGCACCCAAAAAATTACAACAGAAAAGTTCAAAAGAAAACGCAAACCAATTTCAGACTCCGGAGATCTCACTAGCCCTTGGCCACAATTTGAATACTAAATCATCTCCGGCACGTTTAATACAAAAAGTTGTCGAAATCCAGTGGAAAAAAAAACACACAAAGGAAAAACATCGAAGGGCGTGTATAATAAAAAGATGAAAATTATAGTAAGAATGAGAAATTTGGGTAGGGGGAAAAAACTCAGCCAAAAATACTCTATAATAAAAATGCTTATTAAGTCTTTTCGGTTCTGTTCTCGTTGCGCTGTCTGTAGTGGTCGGTCGGTGCGAGACGGTATATTTATATTATACCTGGAAAGTTTGTTTGGTGGAGTGTAAAAAAACTTCATGTTTTTAGGGTTTTAACGGATGTTTGGAATTCCTTTAGGTGAAAAGTTAACTACCATTAAATTTCACTTTTTTAAACTGGTAAATAAGCAGAGCGTATAGTTTCAAGTGAACTAACCCAACGTGTATATACGAGGAGGTACTCCGAACACCCAAAAAACTAGTGTAGGTATGCGAAAGTTTGTGGAAAATTGCGAATAAGGGAAAGTTTTTTTTCTTCGCTATGGCGAAAAGAACGAGATGCAAGATTGCGAATAAGAGAAAGTCTTTTTCTCCTTTTCTAAAAGAAAGAGATGAGTTAGCGTGGTAAATTTGGCGTAAGTTATAGACGCTGACGAACCAGAAACCATGGTATGTGTGATTATTTGCAATAATAAGGCGAAGTCAATGTTCAAATAATTGTGATCGAGGTAATTTCAGAATGAAGAGTGGGATGAAACGAACAGTAAATTTACATAGATCGTTTTGATGTGAAGTTACCTTGAATTATACTAGATACGTGTAAACATATTTAGACAGAATATACTACGATGAGGAATGTGTGTTATCCTTTGTAAATACCTATCTGTGTAATAAGATAGAAATGCGAGTTGGTATTTTTTTTTATTTGTACGTATAAGGTTTTTTGCGGGTTTATTTCAAACAAAAATATTTCATTTTGATAAATAAGTGTTAAAGAGAGTTTGTAGGTTTATTTAATTTAATATTTGGCTGGTTATTGCGAGGAAAAAAGTATGATTCGAAAAGCATCCGGCAATGCAAAAACATTGGAATTTTAGACTTTTTTTTTCGCTGTTAACGAACCGAAATTTTTATTTACGAATATTTTTTTTACCACGGATTGTAACATCTTTTAAATTTTTTTACCGGATGATGAATTGAAAGAAGAGTGGAATGTTTTTAGGCCTATAAAAATTCAAACATCAATATTGAAAACAAAGGCAGATGTTTTTCATTTTTTTGTATTTTTGTGTTTTTCCCCCATCTGGAAGAACGAATGATGAGTTTGGAGTAGAATATTCAAAAATTTCCGAAAATTCTTGAAAGCGTGAGATCGAACGATGGGTTCAAAAATATTTATTGTTTTTGGCTGGAATTTTTGCATAAAACGGTTGTTGACAAATTTTCAATACCTACCTAACAATTGGTTTGGAATGTAGAAAAAACATATTTTTAAGAAAGTACGAATTGTTCTAATTTCGAGTTGAAAATTGATGGGAAAAAACTTCAAAAAAAAAGGCAAATTTAGCACATTCTAGACGACGATCAGTATCATTTTAAATGTAACTCACACAAAAGCTTCACACAATTGTTGGCAAACAGAAAATTATTAGCAAAGCCTCCTGATCTCGAAACGGTCGTTAGATATTACATCGAAGAATAATGGTTTATATCAAGAGATGCATCGGTACGTTTTGCTTAAATTTCACAAGGGCTAACTACCTACTATCTACTTGTACCTATACATTTGTAAAGACCAATATTACCACGTGTAAGACGTTTTGTTGTTGTTGTTTTTTTCAAAATTTAAAACGACGCAAACGTCTCGAAAAGCTAATTACCAGATGTAGTTAGCTACAGTCTAATGAAACAAACAGCTGTTAAGCCGGATGCATCGAATCTAGTCGTGTTTGTGAAAGGTGACGCTGACGTTGCGAGTATCAAGCTCTGAAGCTTATTTGCGGCGAACCGAGTATGTGATTTAATCAACATCAAAGTACCGGTGATCGTGTGGTGTGGTTTTTCGGGAGGATTCTCTCGATTACTTGGATTAATTGATAGTTAAGCTAGGGTGGTTGTTGTACTTCGAATGATTTTTTATATGAAAAGGGATTTCTTCGATTCGATGTCTTGAATTTACATGGAAAGTTTGGAAAGTTGTATGGGTAAGAAAACTGTTCGATGTAAATGGGTTATCGAATTTTGAGATGTGAAGAGTCAAGGTCATGGTGTACCGATACATACTGAATTTTTTTACTTTAGTAGCATGTAACTGTTTTCCTATGTTTAGAATAAATTTTGTTGAACTGGGGAGATACTGGTTTTTCACTATATTTTATTCTCAGTTCAAAAATGTTGATTTTCAAGATTTTTAAAAATTTTTATGACTTCTGTTTTCTTAATTTTCAAGTTCAAAGTTGAAGGAAATTCGACGATTAAAAAATTGGTATAGAAATTCAGCAAAGAGAATTGCAGCAAATTTCAAAATAGCTGGTTTTCGAGGAAAATTTTCCCAAATCAATAAACAAGATGAAAAATCCAATTTTGTGCTTTATATGCAGAGATTATACTTATTGAACGGTATTTTACCGTTCGAATTTGAAAAATGTGCTTTTTAACTTTTTCCAGGGGTACCCAAAATCGATCCACTGAAAAACGATCCGAGCCAACATTCGTGAAATAGAATTTGAAATTGAATTTCGAAATCTAGCGAAAAAATACAGTGGAAAAAAACATTTGACTCAAAATGCAATTTTATAGATTTTCAGTGGTTCTCAAAATATTACGTACAAAAGAAAAAAATCTAGAATAGAATTTTTCGATGCCAGCACAAAGTTTGATCCAACTGTAATTTTTCCGACTCTTGGAAAAAATTTCATTCTGATGGTTCCAAATATTTTAAAAATTTTCAATTTTGAGAATGTATTACGCCCCCATAAAGGGGGTTTTGTGGGAATCGATGATCGATCGTATTCAGGGAATTACATATACCACAATTTTGGGGAATTCAAATTCTTGAAATACTCCTCTGAGCTTTCGAACCTGACCTCAAAGCATCTTCATTATTCTCCTTTGTTTTCAAATTTTGAAAAAAATCAAAAAATTGGACAAATAAACATCATTTTTGCAGATTTTTCAACTTTATCCATTTTTTTCGTACCTAAAATGTAGGTATAAGACACGTTGGAAAAGTCTAATTTTGAGTAAAAAAAGAAGGAAAATCGGATTTTGAGATAAAAAAGGTGTGTACAAATATTAAAAAAAAAAAAAACATAAAAATTTGATTTTCGGTTGGAATGAAAACGTCTAGTTGAGGTTGGGAAAATGAAAACATCACATTTTGAGTTGGAAAAAGTAGAAAACGCTCATGTGAAGCTGAAAGCAAATGAATTTCATTCCAAGTAGATAAAAAAATTGAGAAAAATTGCATTTTATGCAAAAAAAATTTAAAAATTGGAGAAATAAAACCATTTTGATGCGTAAAATGAGGAAAAATTTTAAGAAACCAAAAAAATTGAAAAACAGCAAAAATCTAACGTTGAGTTGAAAAACTGAGAAGAATTACTTTTTTGAATGCAGAAATTTTTTATTTGCCAATTTTTCACTTTTTAGCTCTCCTCTCCACTAACTTGTTTTTTCTTTATTCAAAACGAAACTCTTGATCATTGATTTTGAAATACAAACCAAAATAAGTGGGTATTTCTAACAAAAAAAAAAAAAAAAAGAGAACAAAACATGAAATTGAAATCGCTATAAATTTCGTCAAGTTGGAAATTTTAAAATTTGGAATTAATTTTCTAAAGGATCAAGGCAATGAGAATTGATAACTCTTTGATTGTCCAAAAAAAAACGGCTTGACCCAAGATCCAAAAATATTATTTGTATCAATTTTTTCCAATAATTCTACTAAACTATCTGGCCTCATCGTTTCAAAAATTGGATTCAAAATTAACGACTTTGAATTACTTGTAACTGAAAAATTGTCATTTGGATTTTTAAAGTTCGCCCAAAATTGATAAAGTGAGTAAAGTTGTAATTTTGGGCTGACTCTGAGTCACTAATCAAAAATCTGTGGTTCTTTTTGAGCCATCAGTTTCTATTGGCTTAGAAATCGAATTTTCGAGGCAAAAATTGGCAGAATCTCGAAAAAAGAGCTGGAGCAGCAAAGATTCAGAATCAAGCAATCCCAAATTTGTCAAAAACCGACCAAGTTTCGATTTTTTTAAAAAAAATCGTCATAAATCCAAAAAATGAAGTATAATTCTCCCCTTCTCAATTATAAATGGACCTCTGCCCATAAAAATATCCGTTTTGAAATGCCCCCCCCCCATTTCATTTGAACATTTTGTTCTGAATTCAAAATAAAAGTTGAGCTGATTTTAAAATTTGTATAATTTGAGATAACTCGAGCAGAATTTTCAAACCCAAATCCTGTATTTCTCGTAACATTCAACGTTCTGAAAATTGAATAATTTACGAGTACATTCTCCTCTCTCCTGTCCAAGTTATTTGTATCTGATTTAACCATTTGGTGCCCCTGAGAAAACTGCTGGGTGAAGTTTCAATATTTTCAGTTCGTTAAAATGCACTAGGTGTCTCTTTTAGAAATTTCGACAAAAATTGATCTCGAGGAATTTGAATTTCAAGGTTTCAATGACTGGCCCAACCTTTGTTTCAGAAATAAAAAAATGTGAAAAATCGAGGAATTTTTGAGGCTTTATTTTAATTGAAAGCTCAACTTTTGGAAAAGTATAAAAATTTCAAATTTTTGAAATAACCATTTCGATTTACCGAAATGAAGTAGCATGGATATAGAATTATGACGCATCACACGTAGTTAGGTATTTTATAAGACAATTTTTTGGAAATCTGAAAACTTTTCCAAGTGCAAAAAATCTAAATTATTTGTCTAACAAAATGTCTAAAAGTCAGCATTTTATCTGAAATTTTTCAAATTCGAAAAATCAATGAAAATCTGAAAAGTTTTTCAAGTTCAGAAAAGTCTGACAAAATGTCTGATTTGAACTTCTTTGAAATCTTTCAAATCCATAAAGTTAAAATTTTTCAAATCCAAAAAGTTTGTCTGACAAAATACTGGAAAGTTATCCTTCTTTCTAAAATTTTCTTGATTCAAAAAGTCTAAATTATTGGTCTGACAAAATGTCTAAAAGTCAGCATTACCTATTTCTAAAAATTTTCCAAGTTAAAGAATTCAATGGAAATCGAAAAATTTTTCTAAGTAAAAAAGTCTGACAAAATATCGTCAAGGAATTTCGTGACGGTTTTTATGGACACGAAAAATTAACAAAATATTTGGGCAATCAGCATTATCTCTGAAATTTTCCAAATTCAAAAAGTTAATGGAATTCTGAAAATTTTTCCAAGCCCAAAAAAGTCTGACAAAATGTCCTAAGTCATCGTCTAGGAATTTCGCGACGGTTTTTACGGACACGAAAAATGTATAAAAAAAATTGACACTATTTTAGGATTGACCCCAGCCATTAGACATATCCATGTCAATTTGTTGTGGCGTTTCCGAAAATGAAATTGAAAAAAAATTGAAACTTTTTTGCGATTTTTTCTAATTTGAAAGTACAACTTTCCAACAAACTGAAAATATCCTCAACATTACAATTTTTTCATATTCCTGATTATTGATTTCGGAACCTAAAATGACCTTGAAACTCAAATTCCGAAATTAATTATATTTTCAGAACAATTTCCTTTGACGAATCGTCTCACTTTTCCTTGCTTTTTTTTCAATAGATGAAAATATTCATTCTAGGATGGCTATATTTTCCTAAACATAGGGAAAACTTTTTAATAATTTTCTCTAAAATTTTTTGATTTTTTTTTAGACATTTTTTCAAGTTTTACAGATTGACACTGTGTTATCTGTTGGGATTTCCCCCTTTCCACAGCAATATTTTCCACTTCGGAAAATTTCAATTTGTAAATTCTCAAAATTTCGTACCTCCAAAATGAATTTTTTTTCTAGGTCGATTTTTTCGAGATTTCTAAAAGACGCACCTAGTACATTTTAACGAATTGAAAATATTGGGATTTTATCCAGCAGTTTTCTCAAGGGCACCAAACAGTTAAATTGACTATTTATCTGAATTGAAATGATTTATTATTACACGAATTACGAAACTCCCTGTATATTCATTATTCGCTCGTTTGATCCTCTGCTGTAAGAACTCTGCAGAAAATAAATTTCAAAAAGATGCCAATCTCCGATACCCACCAACTCCTACCTAGACTTCGATTGTACTCGCAATCTCGAATTCGACACGCTCCGCTAATTGATCCACCTTCTGAAAATTATACATCAGCTTACGATTACGTTAGTTTTTCAACTTTGAGCGATGCATTTCGAAAGAAGCAAGAAAAAAAGGAGAAAAACTTGGCTGATAAATCAATTTATGTAAATTGGATTTAGTTTTCTGCTTAATATTTAGGGGTGGCCGGGCCTCGTGGTGCGATGGCGAGGACAAGGGGGAACCGAACGAACGAAGGTAAAAGAGCGTGATGCGATGAGCGGTGCGAAACGCCGAGTAAATTTTATCGGCAACTGATTTACTTTAATTTAAATCTTTGTGGAAATAAGGCAAACGTTATTTTTGAAAATACGATTTAAAATAACGGAATACGAAAATAGTGATTACCAGGGCTGGCATGGTCGCGTATATACTTTACCTCCTTTTTTGAGCCTCGAATTTATATACTTTGGAAATATGTACGAGTATTTTTGTCCATCTAGGTAGCAACGATTTTTACGTTATTATAAATTAAGGAATTTCTATGTGGAAAAAGAAAAACGAATGTTTTAAATATGCTAATATAATCGGCTTTGGGAAGAATGGGAATTTTTTGGTGTAGGTTTCCTTCTTTTTTTTGGGGGGCTTTCTTTTATGCATTTGGGTAAAAGTGTATGGAGAGTTTAACCTTATGTATGATACGGTTTCGTATATAAAGAGTAATATACGTGATCGTGACAGGGAATTGGGAATTGTTTGGGTAACTCGAGTCGATGGTGTATTCGAAAGGTTGAATTTGGTTTGCCGGTGCATTTGGTTAATACCTCTACGTAGGATTTGTCATGAAGATACGCACGAATATAATTATATCGCATGATTTGTGCAACGCTGTGTCGCAATTTCTATTTATGCTAATTGCTTTTCGTATCTTATGCCAAAATAGAGGTAAAAAAATCCGCTAGTACGAACTATACGAGGGTATAATTAATAAGCCGCGAATGTATGCGAAATATGGCACCATCGTCGTCGTCTTCGGGTACACGTCAATACGCTAATACGTCTCGAATACTCGGAATTCTGCACGCAAAGTTTATGAAATCTCTTTAAGCCATTAGTTGAAACACTTAATAAAGAAGCTTACGTAACGGCAATGGTTTATTGTGCTTTTATATTGTTTGCAGATGTTTCAGATTGCTGTCACGTTTAAATTGTACAAGTTTGTTTATAAAACGTTTAACTGTTTGCTTCTCTCATTAAATTTGTCAAAAGCTACATAACTTTCAACCGGAAACCAATATCAATTTCTGCTACGAATTATGACAGTCTTAAATGTTTCTCACGCAACTTCCCACTGTTCGGAATTTTTTTCCAAGTACATAGAACGAAACTCGACATCGAAGACGTATGGTACACGTTTGTAGAAATGTTGAATTGCAAATTTAAAAGAAAATCGAGTAAAATTGGCTCGGCGAACTAACTCAGTGGTGCTATCTATTGGTGGAAAATTAATTTCAGATTTTTCCCTGGTCGAGTATCGCGTTATTCCAGTAATGAAAATCGTTTTCCAATTAGGGATAAGTTATCAAGATTGTGGCTCTGTGGTGAGAGAAGCGACGTATTTCGGATTAGCCGTTGTGTTGGTGCGATAAAAAATAAATAGGGTTGGAAAAAAAAAGATGTTACCGTTTACGTGGTAATTAATTAACTATAAGCTTCAACACTTCGTAGTTTTTTAAAAGCGTAGTTTTTAGGGATTTTTCGCCCCCCCCTGCGGTCTCTCTTGATGTGGTTGTTGGGATGAAAGCTTTGGTGAGGTGGGAGAGGGAGGTAGATGAAAGATAACTTCATGACCTGAATGGTATTGCAGGAAAAGTGGACAATGGAGAGAATTTGAGGTAAAATGGTGCCCTGGTTTGGGGGTATTTTTGAAAATTTATGAATGTGTGATGACTTCGAATTTTGGTGAAATGTGCTTGATTAAACGAAGGTGGTGAGAATGACGGACCAATTGAACGTTTTCTAGAAATTTGTTGTGTGTATTCTATGCGTTCATAATTTCAAGATCATTTAAAAAAATTTTAAGTATAAACGTATTTTTGTTCAATTTTGGAATTCCTGAAGAATTTGGAAATACTTTTTGCTGAATTTAAAAAGGAATTTGATACTGCCCTTGTAAAAGTCGTTTCGATATAATTTGATTCCAAGGCCCCTTTTAGGGAGAGGGTAAGTTGGAGTAGAATTTTCCCTGGAGGACAAAAAAAAAGAATTTTAATGAAAAACCAAGCAAAACTAACAAAAGTATTGACCTCTTTTCTTAGCAAATCTGAGAAATTTTGCATCTTGAATGGGAAAAAATATAGGAAAATTGCATTTGGAATTGGAAAAATCTAAAAATTGTTACTAGAGTCAAAATCTTAACCCCCCTCCTCCAAACAGTTGGGTGAAAACCGATCGAAAATATGTAACCATGAAATAATTTGAAAAAATCTTAAAATTGGATCGGATTTGATCAAAGTGGTTCGAAAAATGGTACAAATTGAACTGTTTGTATTTAATCACGTAACTCGAGATTAAATTTTTTACGTGAAAAATAATTCAACGTGATCAGATTTGTATCGATAGATTCCTTGTACACAATTTGATTATTTATTTTCAAATTGAATGATACCAACTACAGAATAAATCTAGACACAGTGCAAATATCAAACACGAGTTTGATCAAAAATTTTATGATCAAGTTGGATCAATTTTTCAAAGAAATAGATCGATATTTTGTTTCATTGGTGGATTTTCAAGTTCGAGTATTTCAAAAAAAAAGTTTGAAAAGTTTTCTCTTTTTTTTCTTTTTTTTTTTAGAGTGTTTAAAATTGCATGATTATTATACCCTTAGGGTTATTTGTAAGTTTTCTCATTGTTTAATAGATACCGTTAATTTTTTGAAATGTAATTTTCTTCAAAATTTGATTCAAAAGTAGGCAGATTTTTGGAGGTTTTTCAATAAGTAGGTATATAATTTATTGCATTTTCATGCAATTCGTCAAAAACCATCCAGCTTTTTCAAAATTTGTAAAATTTTCAGTAGGTAATGATACCTATTAGGTGAACATTCGAAAATTTTGTTTGAGTAGTTTCTTTTTTTTTCAATTTTGTGACATTGAAAAATATTTTGGCGAATTTTTGAGAATTTTAAAGAAATATAAGAAATTACGAAGAATTTACTTATTGAAACTAAGTCTAAATTTTTTAAAGGAATTCTGTTAATAATTTTAAATTTTTTATAAAAATATTTTGAAAAATTTTGAATTTCTTCGATTCTGAAACAACCGCAATTTATGAACAATTTTTTTTTTGGGGATATTTGACGTTTTTATTTTGAAAATGTAGGTCATTTTTTATTGAAAAATTTTCATTTCTGAAAGGAAAATTAAATATTTTTAACAATGCTTTATTTTCTTAAAATGTTATCTACTGAATTTTGAAAATTGTGGATTTTTTTTTTAGTTTGCGAGGTTGTTTTTGAGGATGAAAAGTTTTCAGATTTGTAAATGGTTAAATTTTATGACCATGAAAACATTTTATTATTCATTAAAAAATTTTGTATTTCGAAATTTTGGAGCTATAATTTTTTATTTATGTAAAATTTATCAGAATTTTAATTTCGAGTTCACGAACATATTAAAGACTTCAGTTAATGGCTATCTGTACCTTATACAGGGTGACTCACATAGAAGGTCGATGATTTTGAAAATGAAAAAAAAAGTACTGCAAAAGTCTCAAAAACTAAGCCTCTTAGAAAAAAATTAATCGCTCTTAACTGAAAGAAAATTTCAAGCTCTACAATTTTGATTCCTAGCATTTTTTTCGTAGGACCTTTCCTTTGGCCAAAAAATCCATGTTTATAGCAAATTAGGCCTTAATACAAAGTCGACGGTTTTGAAAATGAAAAAAAATCTCATAAACATGGATTTTCTGTCCGAAACCAGGGTTCTACGAAAAAATGCTAAAAATCAAAATTTGTAGAGCTTAAAATTCTCTTTTTGAAAAAATGTATTATTTTTTTTCTAGGAGCCTTAGTTTTCGAGATTTTTGTACTCAAAGTTTTTTTTTCATTTTTAAAACTATCAACCTTCTTTTGTAGGCTATTTCTTATTTTGGCAATTCTTCAACAATTTTGATTTTTATTTTCAAAATTTGTTTTGATTCATATAAAAAATTTATGCAAGCGTAAAAATTTACAAAAAAAATTTCTTTTTGGCTTTTGGAGATAACCTTATTTGATAGGCCTAAATTTGAAAAAATATTATTGTTCGATTTGAAAAAAAATCGTTCAATTGTTTTCAGATTAATAAATCAATATCTGTTTTTTTTTTTGAAACTCCTCGAATCTTTTAAATTTTAAAATTTAAATTTTTGTAGAATTGATTTTGGAAATCCCCCCCAACCAATCAAAATTCTGAATTTCGTAAATTCATGTATGAAATAGAAGAATGATTTCTTAAAGAAAGCTGATGTTTCAAGCACGATTTATTCGAACCATATTTGATTACAATCAAGTCAAGCAGTCAAGCTCTGTCGCATTTCGATTTTTCAAGATGAAAAAGTCAATGATGCCGACACCACTTTACACAATTATTTTTAGTAATATCGAAAACTCAAAATATTGTAAAAACGGTCAAAAAATCATTATAATTCATCAATGAAAATACCAATTTCAAAATCATTCTACAAATTTTCAAATCATTGTAGCTCCTTAAATTTGCAAGTTGGACAAAATTTGTACACCTAATTTTTGCACAGCTTTTTGAGCTCTACAAAATGAGCTCCTAAAGTTTGGCTCAACTTGAAAATTGGTGAAGCTACAACCTATTACAACCTTTTAAAAGATAAAAATAAAAATTATTTTTTAGAAATTAAATTTTTTACAATCAATTTTCAAAATAGTTTTCAATGTTTTCAATTTTGGAGTTGGACAAAAACCTTATTGACTCAATTTTTAGAAAATAATTCCACTTTTTATCTTTTTAATGGTTGTAGCTCCTTCAATTTTAGAATTTTGCTACAAATTATTAACAATTTTTTAGAGCTCAAAAAGCTCAACAAAAAATGACTTACAAAATTTTGCATTAATTACTTGAAAATTGAAGGAGTTATGAAGCATACAAATTTTCAAATCATTGTAGCCCCTTCAATTTTAGAGCTATGCTAAATATTATTAGCTCATTTTGTAGAGCTCAAAAAGTTCAAAAAGCTTAACCAAAAAGAACTCTTGCTAGATTTTGCATAACTTGTAAATTGAAGGAGTTACGAAGCCTGCAAATTTTCAAATCATTGTAGCTAATTAAATTTTTTATTTAGGCAAAATATGAATATAATTCATTTTGTGGAGTTTGAAAAGTTCTACGAGAAAGCTTCAAAAAAAATTGTCTATCTATATTATCAGCAGAGTTACGACGTTTTGAAAAAATCACCATCATTAGGGCATAATTTTCTCCTTCCAAGTTTTTGGGGTCGGCAAATATGCACACTTTTATGTAATTTAGGTAGCTGCATCTCTGGTTTGAAGGCGGCTCACTACTACCTAAACACCCTGTATAGGTATTTGTGATGATTTTTTTTAAAGAAAAGCTTCGATAATCCTCTTTTGTACAATCCACTAGGTATATCTAATATGGTCATTGATTGAAGGAGTATGACGTGAAATTGATCCCGAGAAAAACGGTGTCAAAAAATGGATTCGCAAGTCTATCCGAGAATCCTACATCTCGAAGCCAAAACGAACCCATACCCAATATCAACTAAATAAAAATTTGAATAGTGATACAGACGACGTCGAACGTACATTCGTACATACTCTACGTCTACCCTACACTACACACAGCTACCATTCGGGGTAATTTGTTATTTGAATCCCATGGAGACATTTGACGAGGTCGACTCGACGGTCACGTCGGCGCAACTCGGCTAAAAATATTTACTCCGAACTGTATCCAGCTTTAACGCACGAATATCGAAAACGTCGCACGAAGGAATTCCAACTCCAACTCGTAGCGAACAAAACAACGCCGACGATAAGGTAAACCGAGATCCGAGATAACTAATTTGATATACGAACCGATATTCGAGGGAGGGCGACGGCGAATAGAAAAAAAGAAATGAAAAATAAATAAGAGGGATAGAAATGAAGAAATGTCGAACGATAGAGAGAAGAAAAGGCCTGCTAGAGGTATGAAGAGGAGGAAAAAAAAAGAAGGATAATGTTATCTGCAAAGGTGAACAAAATACTCGCAGGTACCTTCACCCTTCATAATTCTGTATCGTATTAATCCGTGTCTCTGCCGTGCCTCGTGCAAAAGGAAATACACAGGGTGACTTATGGATTTCGCAAGAATACGTTTATTTGGAAGATTTCGTGTACTTGGTTGAGATGACATGTGGGCCATATTTGAACAAGGGATTACATATAGGTACCGAATGATGGCTGAAGCTGTAAACATTAATGTCCGTTTGGGTCGCTTTTGATCATATCAAATCTGATGAACGTGGGAGTGAGAAATAGAACCCTAATTGGATATTAGAATAATTTGCATGTTTTCTATTTTTTTTACCCCGTTGCATCGTCGAACATTAAAATTGTAATTTAATTTACGTTAATCGTGAAATATTTATCGATAAGGAAAGTAAAACTACTCGCTGATGTGGGCAATTTGAAAAAGATGGCGAAAATGTGCGATGAAGAGAAAAGAGTACGAGCGAGAAAATACCGTTAAAAGTACATAGATCATGAATAAAAGTCGAACTACGACGAAGTATATTATAAATCTTCATTTTGCGCCAACAGACAGAGTCGTTGCTAATATAGTCTTATAGCTGAAAATTCTTTATTGTTGAAGTTTTGTAAACATGCAACGTGAATTTATTTGACATTTACTCGGCACACAGAGCGCAATCTGTAGGCCTCCAACTTCCGAAACTGATACGATGAGATACTTTAATAAACAAACGTTCGCCCGTAAACGCGTTTTATTAAATGTAAATTATTTTGAAAAGTTTTATGGCTTTTACGCTGTGAATGTTAAGGAAGTTCGCCGAATCGCTCTCAATATAATGGAAACAAGCTTCGCATTCACGAGTGTTAGCGCTATGGCATTTAACCTTTTTATTGCGAATAATTCAACCTGTAGCGTTTCTGTAATTTGCCGGTTCTTTTTACGTTTTTTTTTTTTTTTGCAGCTTTTTTTTCCTAACGTGTTGCATCGATGTATCGGATACTCGTAAGAGTACTCGTGCCATCGATAATAATGTAGAATCGAGACGATGAATTGTAAAATTTGCATGATGAAATTTTCGTTGAAATTTATTTTCGAAGTGTTCGTAGAAGGTTACAGTTTTTGGCGTATTAATTTGATCATTTGGTTTAATGAAAATTGAATTTGATTCAACTAACCTCCTAATTTTTTTAGGGTGAAATAACGTGGTTCAGAATTTTAGCATGGGATGTGCTTTTGCGATGACCAAACCTGCGAAAAACGACATGAAATTCCGTCTCGCTGACTTTTAGACATTTTGTCAGACTTTATCAGACTTGGAAAAATTTTTAGATTTCTACTGACTTTTTGGACTTGAAAAATTTTAGGGATAAATATAATGGCATTTGTACATTTTGTGAGACAAACAGTTCGGACTTTTTGGACTTGGAAAATTTTAGAAATCACGCTAGGTTTCCGACAGTTTGTCAGACTATTTTAGATTTTCTGAACTTGAAAATTTTTTCAGATTTCAAACGATTTTTTGTACTTGGAAAATTTCAGAAATTCAGACTTTTTTGATTTTGAAAAATTTTTAAAGTGGTCAGTTGACTTTTGAACTTGAAAAAATTTATATTGTTTCAAAATTTGACTTCTGTACATTGCACAAGACAACTACGTTGGACTGGAATGTGCACTTCGGTTCGACAGCAGAAAGTGCCTGGTGGTCCCAGGGGGTGAGAGGGAGGGGGGCTTTTTTCAAAAAAAAAATTATATCCGTCTTTCTGTATTGAAATATTGTAGGTACACGTAGTTCAAATTTTGGAAGGATGTTGAAAATTTTCATAGAGATTATCAAGAATATTTTTAAAATGATCAAAAAATCACGAATAATGTCGACAATCTTGCAAAAATGATTGAAATTGTAGTAAAAATCGGAAAAACGTCGTAGAAAAGGGCCAAAAATCACAAATTAAAGAAAAAAATGTTTGAAAGTCAAATTTTTAAATTAACAAAAATGACAAATATGAAGAATTTTTGAAATTTTTTGCAAAAAAATGTAAGAAAATGTTGAAAATTAGCCTTAGAAAGAAGATAGATCCACTCTTCAAGCGGACATATTGGTACATGGATATGTCTTGTCTTATTATAAGTCCAAAAAAGTCTGACAAATTATTTGAAAGTCAAATTTTTAAGTTGAAAAAAAATTT
>FIZU01056627.1:0-12542 GCA_900064475.1 Pseudococcus longispinus
TTTTTACCTCAGGCTGACTTTTAGATATTTTGTCGGACTTTTTTGAATTTGGAAAAATTTTCAGATTTTTGCTGACTTTCTGTGTTCGGAATTCGATTTCGAAAATTTTTCAAAAAAATTCCATTACTAAATTCACTTACAAAAATTCGTTACAATGACTTTTGTCTAACTTTTTTGAAATTGGAAAATTTTTCAAAATTCTAATGACTTTTTGGACTTGAAAAATTTTAAGCAAATTTCAAATATCACGACATATCCATTTTATTGGTATTTTCGATTTTTACATCATCGGAAAAAATGTTACGTAAAAATACGTCAAATAAATTTTTATCTCAAACTATAAAAAAAACTCCAGCACAAGCTCAATTCCCTTGACAACCGAATCACGGTCAACGTTTTATTCGAATGGACAGAATACGAATATGGTGTGTTTTGATACGAAACACGATTTATTCGCAATTTCAATATTTCATCGCTGGAAAATATTTACGAGAAAAAATTTCATCCTAGTCTCTTTTTTTTTGATACTCGGTGGTAATGATGTCAACGCTGCGAGAGGATTGTAGAAGATGAAAAAATGAACAGGAAAATATATCTCCTCTGGAAAATTTTCCAATTCGCGATGTTTACCGTGTTAAAATAAATAGAAATATTTTCAAGTTTTTTAAAATAATTTCTTTACATCATTTGCTGCTTTTTAAAAAAACGAAGAAAATTTATAGAGCTACGTCGAAGATTCATTTTTTTGAATACGACGCCGCCGTCTATTTGTTGATGTAGTCTTTCTTCGTGATTTTTTTTTCAGCCGTTTGCTTAAAATGCGAAAAAAAAAGAGAAGAATATCATAATTTGTTCCACTTGTCTGGAAAAGATATACTTTTTTTAGAACTCGAAATATAATAAAAAAATCAGTAATGAAATTCAGCTCGTTTTGTGCGTTTTTTTTATTTTTTTTTTGTCGGAATAAGTAGATAGACTAATTAAAATTTTATTAAATTTTTCACCCTGTTTTTTTCATTCGTTTGGAGCTCGGCGTTGATAAGCGTTTATTTTTAAACTCGAACGGGGTGATGGAAATTATTCAAATCGGCGTTGGAGTTTTTTCTCAACAGGGAGTGGGGTGGAGGAGATTTCAGATAATGTGATTACGTGTAGGTTTTGCCTTTCAATTTTTACGAAAAGTCGAATGTAATGAATGGGTTTTGTTCGTTTAGAGGTTCGGTTTGTTGGACTCGTTCGTCTGTTGTGAAAAATATCACGGTTTTGGAGAGGAAATATCGAGTTGGTACGAAAAAGTACGAAATGGTACGAATTTTTCGATTTGAAAAATCCGAAATTTCTCTTTCTTTTATCACTATGGAAAAATTTGCGTTTTTATTCATCATTAATTTTGTTTTATCATTATTTTAAGAAATATTCTGAGTGAGGACATTTTGATTTCTGAGAATTTTCTTCGTTTTGAGTTGTTGTATTGACGCTAAAACTCGTTATTACTTCCTATTTCTGTATTTTTTTCTAAAACATTTCGCCATGTCTCAAGTTTGCGAAGATCTTGAATCTATTTCTTTGGTTATTTTGACCCCTAACCGAAAATAAGCCCCACTGGGGAGAAGGGGTGAATTCAAAATTCACAATTTTTAACGCCACTAAACGAGAAATGAAAATATAGGTTTTTGGACCTCTGCAGCCCGTTCAATGAAGTCATTTCACCAGAAAAATTGAAGGAGTGAGGGTCACCCCGAAATTTTGACAAACTTTAATTTGGATGTCAATGTGAAGGACTGGTGGGTTTGCTTTTTGACCTCTGGAATCTATTTCGATGAGGTAATTTTGAGCTAAAATCCGAAGGAATCCGGGAAGGATGAAAGAGGTAGATCAAAAATCGAAATTTTTCGATTTAAGCGAGTAAGGTATCGATATATATGTTTTTTGACCTCTAGGGTCCATGTAATATCATTTCACTAAAAGAAAAAAAATCAGAAGAGTTTTTAGGGGGTGGAGCATGCTTGACTCAACATTTTGGAAAATTTCCAATCAATTGTCAAGGTATAGATATGCATTTCAAATTCTGAAGAAATTAAACTTTGACAGGGTGTCTACTAAGTCATACAAGTTATACAAACGTCAGACTTTCATTCAAAAATTAGTTAATTTCGTCCCTTGACGTCAGTGAAAGTAATGAAAAAGTGGCGCATAGTCAAGCGAAAAAATCAAAAAATTGAAAACATGAATGATCGTAGGATAAGATTTCAAACTGAAAAATTGTTGGGATTTCAGCTTTGTATGCCTTTGTTCAGTAGAAAATGTTGGTCCTCGTTTCGTTCGAACTTAATTTTGCTTCTTATGACAAAATAGTGATCATTTTTCAAAAATTTTCATGAAATTCAAATTTTCACTATTGCTTTGCTCGGACTCAATAAATTTACTTATTTCAACAAAATTATAAATATGTTTTAAAATTTTACAAAATTACTTTTTCTCTTCAACTCCCCTCCTTTGAATGTTTGTCACGTTACGTTACTGTGTATTTTTTTTTTTGGTCAATTTAACTTGGCATGTTCAAAGTGTAGTTGGAAATCTACAAGTTGATCGAAAAATAGAATTGAATTTGAGTCGAGTTTGGTGAGGTCATCTGAAAGTTTTGTGAAAAGTAATGTATCTAAACAGTTAGCGAAAAAGAAGCGAATTTAAAAAAAAAAATCACCATGCCAAAGATGACCTCTAGGTCAATTTGTGAGAGCTCTAAAGCTGAAACCACATCAAAAACTAGAATTGCCCAAAAATCGTGTTTTTGCGCGATAAAAGGTTGTGGGAGGGGGCTGAAAAGTTGGAACCCATAAAAGACATTACTTATACTGAGGAATATCCTTTAAACCTACAAAAATGAGGGCATAAATAGTTTTTTTGCAGGATGCTGTAGTGAAAAGGGTCCAATAAATATTTGGTGCTAAGGTACAGCTTGAAATATATCGTTTGTAATGTTATGAGGTGACATTTTTATTCCTAATCAACTTCATCTTTACGTTTACACACGAACTGCGAGCCAGTCTTCGTTTCCTTGGTTGCTGAAAGTCATTTTTTCTTGAAAATTTATAATTTTTTTGACTTGACAATGTAAGCAATTTCATTCTACAAAAGAACACGTAAATGGACGCATATTATGCAATCCTTGGTTGTAAAATATGATTTCATTTTTTTTTTTTTTTTTATACAAGGAATGTCCATTCTGTAAATTTTTTGCCTCTCATCCCCTCCGTAGATAATTTCTTCTTTCGGTTTTATTTCGATGAAGTAGTTTTTGAATAGAACCTCACAGTGTACCAAAAAGATGAAGGGGGGTTGATCAAAAATCGAAAATTTTTGACTATCGAGTAAAGTATCAATATGTATGTTTTTTGACCTCTGGAGTCCATATGTGATGTTCTTTCATTAAAAAAAATCAAAAGCTAGTTTGAGAGTGGGGGATGCTCGACTGTAAATTACATAAAAGGCTCTGGTGTGGTAAGGGGATCAATCGGCCTCTGGTCGAATTTCAAAATTTTTTGGGGGGCTTCCGATTTGTTATGGTAAAATATGATTTTAAGCAAAAAAATGCTATCTCAGCGAGTTTCTAATCGATTTTCATCAAACTTGGTATGTGGATACACGTACTCAAGGGGAACGTTGTGAAATTTTTTCAGATTTTTCCAACCCCTACAATGACCTTGAAATCGACTTTGAAAATTTCGAATTGCCACAGGGGGCACAATTTTAATATGAGAACGTAAAAAAATTGTTCCGTTACTTGCAGTTTCTCCGATTGTTTGTTATTTTTCGCTTTCAACGTGATGATGTTTTTTAGGTGTCTTCGTTCATCTAGATATATATCTTTTTCTTTCTCGTCCGTACGAATTTTCAACTTGAGTATAGACACTTTGTAAATACCAAAACATCGAACTTGATGCTTCCAACATTAAATATTTCAAGACAATCCCAATTTTTTTCAAAAAAAAAAAGTAGTTGAACTGAATAGGGTAAAGGGTAATTTCCAATGCGAAGCGTTAAAGTGCGTAAAAGCCAATTGAGAATTATTCCATTCGCACTCGACGATTCGTACCGAGCCAGCCTTTTCATCGTCCACTTCGCCTTTCCTTATGAAAGTCACAAGTTGAACCGCGACATCGACATCGTCACTCCGAAACCACCCCAATGGTAAAAAAATCCCCGCCATCGATCTTTTCCATCTCACGCACGATGAAAAGCCTTTTATACCGTGGAATGTAAATTTTTATTAATTGATTTCAACAAGTTTATTAAAACGACGATGTCGGAATAAGTTCGCAAGGGGGTTGGTTTCGCCGATGAGGCAACGTCGACGTCGCACGTTCGTTTGACTCGGGCTCTTCCTTGTTGGGTGCTTTTCCGTCATAAAAGGAGGCATATTCTTTCGCGGTCCACAAGTACGGGTGCCTGTTCGCTTTGTGCTGCGTGTCTCGCAACTCCCTCTGTTCTCTTTACCTTTCATAATGAAACAATTTAACTGACTCGATACCGCCGCTCGGCTTTTAGACCCTAAAAACCGCGAAATACTCAAATCCCTATATATTCTATTCATTAGATGCTAAATGGGTGGTGGCGAACTGGCGAAGTTAAAATTTCGCAATTTCTCTTCTTCTCCCCTTCCCCTTCGCCGATTCCTATACCAAGTCTTGGGTATCTTCTATAGATACGCGAAACTGCTTCGTTTACCCCCGTCTCATCCCTTATGCCTGGGGTTTCGTTACGAAAACGTCGTCCCTTTTCGTGTTTCGCCAACATAAAAGCGTAAAACGGGGAAATACGAGTATACGAAATAACCATATCGTGTCGCCAATAAATAAATCCCAAACTCCATAAACATTCGGCATCGCGCATTCGCCACCATTCGCGACGACCAGCCACCGATCTATATAAATAACCAAATCATCCTTAATACAGACAATTCTCCGTTTCAACACCGGTGGCCATGGTCGCGATGCAATATCGTTTCCATATAATAAATATCCGTAGACGTAAATTGTTTAGTTAAAGTATCGCCTCGTCTAATTAACCCGTTTCCTTTTAACGAATCCCAAACGAATATCCATTTGATTATAAGGGGTTCGTATCCTGCACTCCTGCGGCTTCATTCTTTACCCTTTCTCGTTTACGTCGTCGCGTCGTCGTAAACATCATTTATGCACTCGATGGATACGCGGGGAGAATTCCGATGCGATGGTGATGTCGATGTTTAACGCTTTATGAAGTTTTTCATCATTTTTATGTCGTAAGCAGTTGGTAGGAAAAAACAGGGTGTAATTCTCTTTTTGAAGAGGAGCTGACATGTGATTTTTCTTTTAGTATGAATCAAAAGAAAATTTCGAGGAAGGAGACCATCAAGAATTACCCTTGAAGGGCTAGCAGGAGAGTTTTTTTCGGCATGGAAACACCCTTATTTCTGACCATAAAGGGGTAGGGGTATGTTTGGTATCATTTACATACAATTCGACTCTTCTGAACTCGAATATGTTATTACTTTCCTGATTGAAAGTTGAGAAGTGGAACAAACGTGAAATTTCTATCGTAGAAAATGATCAATTTTTGTGAAAACAAAGGTAAAATTATAATTTTTCATTTTTTGGGCACTGCAGGACTGACCAATTGAGTCTTTTCAGATAGGAAGTAGGGAATTTTCGTAATTGTCGAATTTGCTCAGCATAAAATGCCCAATTTTTGCTTCAATTGGTATTAAATCGCGGTCAAGTAGGGAATTTTCACAATTATCAAATGTGCATAGCGTATAGTGACCGATTTGTGCTTGAATTGACAAAATTTGTTCATTTTCAAAAGAACAACTCTTCCCTACTTCAAGGTAGAAAAAAAATTATAGAATAAAAAATGACTGATTTTTAACGTTCTCCAACTTTTGTTCGAAACTTTTTTTCGTATCGTCACTTTGAAAAATTTTTTCATCCGAGTGTCTCCAAAAAAATTACGTAGCAATAAAAAATCATGATATGACAAAAAACTTGAAACAAAAGTTTAAGGGTAATAAAAATTCATCATTTTTGGTTTCATCATTTTTTCCTATTTTGCAGTGGTGAGAAGTCATTCTCCTTAGAAAATAGGAATTTATATACAGGGTGCTCCAGTACCAGTGCACCGCCTTCAAATCAGAGATGCAGCTACCCAAACTACATGCATGTATGTATGCATGTTTGTTGACGACGGGATTTGAAGGTGCCAAATTATGCGCTAGTCCTGGTAGATGATTCAAACCGTTGTAACTCCGCTAAGAATTATAGATGGGCAATTTTTTTTTTTTGAAATTTTCTTGTAGAATTTTTCATGCTCTACAAAAATAAGTCATGTTCATGTTTTGCCTAACTCTAACATTGAAGGAGCTGCGATGATTTGAAAATTTGTAGGCTTCGTAACTCCTTCAATTCTCAAGTTATGCAAAATTTTGTAAGAGTCATTTTCATCGAGCTTTTTGACCTCTACAAAATGACCAATAATTTTTGGCCTAACTCTAAAATTGAAGGAGGTACAACCATTAAAAAGATGAAAATTCATTTTTTTTTTCAAAATTTTTTCAAAATTGTCTTTCATATTTTCAGTTTTGGATTTGGGCGAAAAACTATTAGCTCATTTTGTAGTGCTCAAAAAGCTCGATAAAAATGATTCTTACAAAATTTCGCATAATTTGAAAATTGAAGGAGTTACGAAGTCCACAAATTTTCTAATCATTGTAGCTCCTTCAATTTTAGTGTTAGGCAAAACATGAATATAACTTATTTTGTAGAGCTTGAAAAATTCTACAAGAAAGTTTAAAAGAAATTGCCTATCTATATTATCAGCGGAGTTACGATGTTTTGAAACATCTACCAGGACCAGTGCGAAATTTTGCTACTTCAAATCCTGGGGTAGGCAATCATGCATACACTTATGTAGTTTGGGTAGCAGCATCTCTGGTTTGAAGGCGGTGCACTGCGACCGGAACACAGACTATGAATTCTTACGAAAATTGATCATTTTCTGTGACACAAACTTCAGGATTTGCGCCCTTTCTGTGCTTTCAATCGGGAACGTATGGAGAGATTAGAGTTCAGGAGGGTCGAATTATATGGAAATGATACCAAACATACTCCTACCCTTTTATATGAAGAAATAGAGTTGTTTCCACTGCTAAAACCCCCTCCTGCCCGCACCCCGAAGATAATTTTCGACGGCTCTTCTTTCCCGAAATTTTCTTTTCGTTCATATTGAAAGAAAAATCTCATGTCAACTGGCTACTCGTACGAATTTATTCTACGAACTACGTATAGCTATTTGCCTCTGGTGGCGTTGGCACGTGAAAATTCACAACACCCATCCTTTCAATCATAAACCTCTGACAATCACCAAATATAAAAGCGAGAGAGAAATGGCAAACTCCATTAACGAAAATAAATGAAATAGAAACAAATTCTCTTTCACGTTGGCCGACCGAAGCCAAAAAAGAGAAAAAAAATCACCAGCAACTAATCACTTCGAAAAATATCTTCGATTCCGCTCCATAAAATTTTTTCATTTTCAACACGCTACGTAGGTTAGGTACACAATACACGAAATGTACACAGACCGAAAAAAAAAAACGAGGAAAAAATTCAATATCGTGGAATTTTCTCGTATACCACTCCACCCTTGATCGTCGTTTTATTCATTGAATAAAGCGAGTACTACCATCAAATGAGTCATTCCAGATTTTCAAATATCTATTGAAACTATTTGTATCTTCGCCTCGAAAAGAAAAACCTTGACCTGTTTGGAATTACGAGAGTAATTTTCATCGAGTACTCGATGCTAAGGTGCATCTCGAATCCCTTATCAATGTTTACATTTCGTCACCGCGATGTTCTTTATTTTTAGTAGGTATTGATATTTATAAAGTCGAGTATTAAATTTGTTGCTGTGGAGGGAGTGAGGGGCGAATTATTTCAAGACTACGATAGGTGTACCAAATACTTTGGCTATTTTTTAGTTTTCGAAATAATATGTCGTAAGTACTTACGAATTAGCCCTTCATTCGTAATTTCTTCCTCTTGCATATTTATTTTTAACCACAAATACAAATGGTGCGATGACATTTCAAGAAACGAAAATGTCAAAATTATCGAAGTAGAAATTGACGATATTTTCGCAAGGGAATCGAGCACGAAATTACTTTTCAAATCTTCACGTGATTACTTATATGAGCTTCGATGGCAAATTTTTGAAATGCCATTGGTGCTCATTTGTACTTTATCGTCAAAAATCTTGACTTTAATGAGGATATGTTCCCCCTGGAGAAAAATAAACAACCTTTTCGACATTGGTATTTTTTTAAGGTTTGTAAAAATGGTGAAAAAGGATCAAGTATGATTTAGGTATAATGAGTCATTATTAAAATACCTCTTTTCAAGATATTCTTCAAAACTTCAGTTGTTATAATTGTTTCCCAGAATATGCTCAAAATTTCAGCATTTCATTGGCCATGGCCATTGAAATTATAGTTCCCTGCAATCTATTAAAATCTGACTCCTGTTCTAATTAATAATCTGATTACCCTCAATTCCATCAATTCGTCAATATTTCACCGAAAAGTCAAAAAATAATAAATTCACGTTCAACCTGGCCCCAAAATATTAACATTTTTTGGTAATCTTTATGCTTGTAAGATGAGTGCAGAAAACTGAGAGTATGTTCCAAATTCGAAAAAGCTTTTTGATAATTTACTTTATCCGCTGAAGTGTAATGAATATTTAATAATTGAGATGAATTTTCGAAGACACGTTCGAAAATAATGATAATCACTTAATGTAAAAACTCGATTTTTTCGACTTTCCTTCATTAAATTTGTTTTTTCCCCACTGTTCAAATGAATTATTGAAAAAAACATTCAAATAAAAGCAAAATAATTGCTTACTGCGAAAACTCAATGCCTGTTTCATAATCAATTGATTTTGTTTCAACTGGCGTAGGTACTTGGTTTGTGTTAAGCCAAGTACCAATACTTTTGGCAATAAATTTTCTTCATAATACCTCCCAATACTGAATATTTCTTGGTTTAGTAAGATATCCCATAACGGGGGAAAAAAACGGAAAACTTAACAAATGAATGAGTTTTAAAAAACGAAATTTTTTCGAAGTAACCTTGTAAAGACCAATATGATTTTAACCAATTTTCGATTCAAACCCCAATTTTCCACTCTTTTTCTGGTGTTTTTTCATTTTTTTTATTTTATGTTTTTTTTTTTACCAGTTTATTGTATAAGACCAGAGGAGAGGTCTGCACAGATTGTAGCCCCGATCAGAAGGTAAACCTACATTTCTATTAATTGGTCACGAGTTGAGATAAAATTTTATGTTTGTTTTGTCTTGCAATTCGAATGAATAACCTGATATCAAATTTTCTTGAACTTGAGACCAAAAACATCTCATGATTGAATTTGAAATAAATGATCAAACTTTTTAATTGAGTAACTCGTTGATTTCGAATTTATGGACGACGTTTTTTAGATAGATATGTTCTATTGTACCTAGTGACTATTATTTTACCTAATTTACCAAAAATATCTTTCCAACTGATTCATTTGTGATGGTGACAGGGTAATTTATTAATAATTTTCAAGGTAATTTAAGCTGTTCAAACGTGATGACAGACTGTTATTTCAAATATCGAAAGCAGATTAAAAAGAAGATGATTACTTACTGTAAAAACTCAATACTCATCTCAAATGGATATTATCTTTCTCTGGTGTTTTTTCATTTGAAAATAGAATTTTCACAATAAGACTTTAAATCAAGGGTAATCACGAAACTTCGATTCGTCGTCGTCAATTATCCCAGATAAATTTGACATTTTGATGATAAGTCAATGAGTTAGGCCTAAGTGATTTCGATAAAACGTGAGTTTTTGAAGGATATCACAATGAGTACTAAAAAATCAGTGATATGTTCGTAAAAATGTCACATATCGACGGATGTTTGATTTTAAAAATACGTTGGTACATTGCCATCTGATGTCAATACAAATGAAATTTAAAAATTTAAATCAATATTAATATCAAATGAACAGCTCATCGCAAAATTTGATACAGCGTCTCAAGGAACATATTTTCAATATGAAGCCAAGTTAACTTTCTGGTCCAACGATTTTAGCTCTTCTTCAGCATGATTCTTCTCGTCAAAATTTTGAACAGATCTTCAGCCCAAAAATATCCACATCACAATAACAGATTTTTCCTCATTACCCTTGAAAAATACACTTCTACGCCACAACCAAAACTTCTCCTCGCCACCCATCCATTCACGTACGAGTATACAACCTCTCTACGGAAATAATCCATCGTGCTTTGTAAATTCTACGAATTCGTCCTCGCAACTGCAAAGTGTCACCAGACTGTAATCCTTTTGTATATAAAATAGTAAAAACCCTAGCCAAGTTTGATAAGAAACCTAATTCCGGCATCGTGGATCGAGGAAAAACATCACACAGGGCTGCCTACTACGTATAGGGATGGCGTTATCGAATGCGGTTTTATAACGTCGTATGTACCGTGGTACGTATACATATTACAGGAGGCATGGCCGTCGTATCGGGTGGTTTTTCGGCAAATGCTAGATTTATGTACAGTATGGTATACGACGACTTCGATAATGTATCTACATGAAGCCCAAGTGGACGGTTGAAAGGATTAAAAACATGGTTGGCGATGTGACACAGTACCACTGGGTAGTTTAACAGTATATACCATCGTCGGACCCCTTTTTCGCTCTTTTAAGCCATTGGACCTACTATCTATGCAATAATTCTCCGTTTCTCTTTTCCATCTGATGTATTTATAGTTATTTCGCATATACGTTTGTTGAATTCGCATTGGAATGATGACATTTCTCGTATACAGGGTGGTCCGTTTATAAGGTCGATGGGTTTGAAAATGAAAAAGGACACTTTGACTGCAAAAATTTTGAAAACTGAGTCCCCTAGAAAAAAATATCAGGTTTCAGGAAGAAGAGAATTTCAAGCTTCACAATTTTCACCTCTTCCATTTTTTTTAAAGTACTCTTAGTTTGACCAGAAAATCCACGTTTTTGAGAAATTTAGGTATGAAGTCGACAATTTCTTAATGAAACAACTTTGACTGCAAATATTTCGAAAACTAAGACCACTAGGAAAAAACCAGTGGTTCTTAGGAGAAAAAGAATTTCAAGCTCTACAATTTTCATCCCTTACATTTTTTTCGAATTTACGAAGTCGATAATTTCAAAAATTGAATAACTTCAACTGCAAAAATTTCGAAAGCCGAGCCCTTCTGGAAAGAAACCAACAGCCCATGCAGGGTGTCCAACAGGTCATGGGAGTAATGGGAAAATTATGGATTACCTATGCCAAAAAAAATAATGAGGCCATAGAAAAGTCAAGCATTTTTGACTTTTTATTGTGCAAAATTCAATTTACATTTATTTTTGTTTTGACATGGATAAGCATGTCTTATGGCTGGGGTCAATCCTAAAATTTTGTCCATTTTTCGTGCCCGTAAAAACCGTCACGAAATTCTTTGACGATGACTTTTAGACATTTTGTCAGACTTTTTTGGACTTGAAAAAATTTTCAGATTTCTATTGACTTTTTGAACTTGAAAAATTTTCAGGAATAATGCTGACTTTCAGACATTTTGTCAAACCAGTAATTTAGACTTTTTGAACTAAGAAAATTTTGGAAGTAACGGAGTTATTTCAAAAATTTCCTCAATTCAAAAAGTCTGAACTATTGGACTGACTTTCAGACTTTTTTGAATTTGGAAAAATTTTCAAATTTCCATTGACTTTTTGAACTTGTAAAATTTCAGAGATAATGCTGACTTTTGGACATTTTGTTAGTCAAATAATTTAAATTTTTTTTCAACTTGAAAAATTGAATTTTAAACATTTTTTCAGACTTTTTTGGACTTGTGATACGCGTAATTATTACGCATAATTTGAATTTTGTGAAATTCAAAGGAAAACGATTGAAAAACAATAAAACCGGTAGAAGTACAATCAACGATGGGTTTATTTTAAAAAAAAAATGACCAGACACGATTTGACGACGCCCAGAGGGTTGATATTGACGACAGTTTGACGGACGATTTTTCTTTCACTTACGAAAAAAACATACTCAGAATTATCTGATGGAAATTTTATTCCGGGTTTTTGCTAACTAGACAGGCACGAAAATTACTTACGAAATATGTACGTTGACTTAAAATACAGATGGGGTAGTGGGTACCCAATAGTTTCGATGATAATTATCTCTGGACCAAATTCAATATTCTGGGTAGGTTTACAAGTATCCATCCCCCCTTATCAAATCAACTTATTAGAACTGTTAGAAATTGTTTAATTTCTGGGATTTTTATCTTTAATTAAAAAATATGTTCCTTGCAATTTTTTTCTCGCGACTAATGAGGATGTTAATCCGAACAAAAAAACATTTAAATATGGAGAGGGGGGGGGGGGGGGTTACAAACTTTTAAAAAAAA
>FIZU01056630.1:0-43843 GCA_900064475.1 Pseudococcus longispinus
CCCCCATTTTTTTGAACATTTTTTAAAAATTTCAAAGTGCCAAAAAATTGGGAAAATTTTGATCAATTTTTTTGAAAAAATTTCCACGAATGTACCCACATAGTGTCCATAATCTGTGAAAATTTCAGAATTTTTCAGCTCCCTCAAAGATATCGCGTATTGAAGTTTCGATATATAGGGGGCGATGATTCGGAAATGGGCGAGGGTGGACGGGGGGGGGTCTAAAATTTCGGTGGTTAGTTTTTACATTAGGGGTAACATTTCACTTTTAAGGAAATTTGGGTTGAGAGCCTTTTCCACTATCTTACCAAGGCCCTTTTTAAAAATTCAAATGAAATGTGGGATTTGAAAAATTGGAAGAAAAGTTCAAATCAGAATATTTTGTCAGATAGCTTTTTACCTGCTTAACTCTGACTATTAGACATCTTGTCAGACTTTTTTGGACTACAAAAAATGTTCAAATCTCCATTCACTTTTTGGACTTGGAAAATTTCAGAGATCATGTTGATTATTGGATATTTTGAAATTTGAGGGAATACGTGTTTTTTAGGCATTTTTCTCGAGATTAAATTCGCATAACTTTTGGTCTTGTACTCAGAATGAGCTGCCTATTTACTCGGTGAAAGGAGAGACATTTGTAATGAAACACTCTGTATATCTAACGTACCGAAATAGTGATTCCGAAAGAAAAAAAGGGATTCCTGATTGGTTGACGAAAAATCGATCAAACTCGCGGCTCAGTCATCGCGTCTCGTCGATGAAAGATTATACCAAAGGTAGGTATACCTACTCGCGTGCTTCGTTAATTAAAAGACAAACGAGCAAAATACCCTAGCAAGTTCTGGCGCATCAGACCACCGATCGTGATCATTAAGACGAGAATCGCATCGCGCTGCGGTAACGATAACGAGTTAATTTCGTATAATCACCTACATAGTACTAAGTACAAACTCGTAACTGAAATCAGCGTTAATCAAGTACGACGCGACGTACGAGTAACTAAGAAGTAAAACTTTCGACGGCTTACGCAATAAGGATCCAAAATTGAGAATAAGCATACCGTAGGTAGTACGCAACGTAATTTAGGAAGCAACCCAACGCAACGTCATCCCCAGCACCACCTCTCCTATCTGCAAGACTGATTCATGCGTATCTGTATAATACAATTCTTGGAAAAAAGAAAAAAAAGTAAAAAAAAAACTTTTCACCGCTCTTTCGTTATTGGTGCGCTGCCTGGTAATAAGTTGATGGTCGTCGTGTACGAGTTAACCTACCTAATTCCCAAGTTCCTATCATACGCTACGCTGCGCCGTACAATACGCTGCGGCGGCGCTGCGTTCTACATTCATTATACAAAGACAGCGCAGACACGTTAAGAATAAAATAACGCCAACGCCGGCACGACAGCGACACCGCGATACGTGGCGAAGGATTTTCAAAGTTGCAAACTTGTACCGTACTTACGCGACATGTACGCCAAAACATGCAATTTTTTTTCTCCGCCCTAATCCGCAGCCTTAAATTTGGGAAATATTCGCCGAGCTGCGTGCCGCATAATACGAGTAAATTGTAAATTCAACTTTTGATGCCGCGCCGCTGTAAGCCGTCAACTCGAACGTACATATAGGTATATCCCTATTCCCTAATACCTGAAAACCTACAGCTACACCTAGATATACGCGTATAACTGGGGACGGCGAGCAGAGCGGAGGATAGAGCCGTTTTATGCGTTAACATTACGAAATAGGTACAAGGCGATGCGTTTTGAATTTATCGTTTGTTTTGAAATGTAAATTTTGTCGAGTTGCAAATAGCTTCGTTTGAGAGAAAACGAAAAGAAAAACCTTGGTTTATTCAACCTACCTACCTACGTACGAATTGTAAGCGTTAGCGTTTCCTCTCGCCTCCCCCTATCGCTCTCTCTTTATTGGTTACAAATTTGCGGTGAAAAATTTACGTATTTTTCGTTATATTTTCATTTCAAACGAACAAAAACCAAATAGACAGGCTCTTTGAATACCTACGCTGTAGCTGAGCTAAATATGACCTAATTACAATAATAAACATCGTCGAATTTCCTTAACAAAAAACATCTCTTTTTATAACCGAGTCGATTCATATTTTGAAATTCGAATAGATGAGCGAAAATTTCACATCGATTGAATCTTAGGTGAAGAGGGGATGAAATTGAAAATGTAAATGTTCAACTATACATGCAAATTCATCGATATAAATATCTTTAAAGCGGTAATCTTCGATCGATATATGTATTGAAAATTTTGATTAACTGCAACTTTTAATTCGTAGAAGGTCGATGGTTTTTAAAAAGAAAAAAAAACGTTGACTGCAAAAATCTCGAAAACTAGGCGTCTTAGAAAAAAACTTACTGGTTACTGCAAAAGGAGAATTTCAAGCTCTACAATTTTCATTCCTGGCATTTTTTTCAAAGCACCCTTAGTTTGGCCGAAAAATCCATGTTTATGGGAAATTTAGCTCATGTGTATAAGTATAAAATCTAAAATTTTGAAAATAAAAAAAAAAAAACTTCTCAAAAACACGGATTTTCTGGCCAAAGTAAGGGTCTTACGAAAAAAATACTAAGAATTAAAATTGTAGAGCTTGAAATTCTCTTTCTGCATTAAGCGGTTAATTTTTTTCTAGAAGACTTAATTTTTGAGATTTTTGCAGTCAAAGTCCAAAACTTGATATGAATTTTTTACAATACGAACTTTGACTGCAAAAATCTCGAAAACTAAGCCTTCTAGAAAAAAACTAATCTCCAGATGCAAAAAGAGAATTTCTAGCTCTACAATTTTGATTCTTAGCATTTTTTTTGTAGGACTTTTAGTTTGGTCAGAAAATCCACGTTTCCAAATAAAAAGCTATGATTTTTTTGTAATTTTCAAAACCATCGACTTTCTATGTGCGCCACCCTGTATGTATAAATATAGTTTAGATAAGATAGGTGAAAAACTATACGTACACTAATACCTACAACACCATGTTGAACTTCTCTAAAACACATAGGTAGGTACTTAGATACGTAGGTAATTACGTAGTCTATATCTTTACGAGCTCGCAAAACTTTACTCATTTCAAGCAACTCGCGAATCGATTTCGGCATCTCTCGAAGGAGGAAAACGTGCTCAAAAGTGAAATTTTTCGACATCTATATGAAAATTCATACACCTTGACCCGCGTGTATGGTACTTATTTGTACAACGTCTTAAGCGAGATGATAAGTAAATTTCGGCTGCTAGATTCGAATTGTTGTACATCTACAAAAGGTAATTACTGTACAAATTTTTAGAAACGAACTTAAATACAGACCATCTATAGAAATTGGCGCAGACTTATGATTAGTGAATTTACGTAGGTACGTATTCCAAGGTCAAATTAAATGAAAATCACATAAATTGGAATAATGGAAGTATCGTACCCGCGAGTACCATAAGCAATATTCGTATAAATAGATGAACGTAAGTTGAATGTAGCAAATACACATTTCGAAGGCACGTTAAGCTAATTAAGATACAGAAATGAACGAATTAAACGACGAACGAGTCGACGAAAGAGGGGAGGAGTGGTCAAAAATGCGCATGTACTCGTGTATTGTAATTTTGTCAAAACGAGTCATAAAATTTGGAGTAAGAAAGAAAGAAGAAGAAAACAGACTTAACCTAACTAAATTTAATTATGTGTAGTCCAGATATCAGGTAAATAAGTAGGTAAGTGCACGTGTGGAATTTGCCACGAAAAACAACTTACCATCTACCTACGATTCGAACAAGAGAAAAGATTAAGTAATTTACCGATAAAATTCCGTCGGTATCGTATATACCTAGTTTCCGGATTTAATAATCCAAAACATTCGACGTTTACGAAACTAGTAGGTAGAAATCACATCGTCATTTGTGTTGGTAAAATTTTTCAATTTCGATTCGAATTTCGGAAATAATGAAAAATTCTTTTCATCGCGTCGTCGAGCGACGGTATTTCACGCTACGTAGAAATATTTTTCCGATTCCAACGAATATACGCGAAAAGATGGGCTCTAATTGCTTATTAATATTAACAACCTCGCGTCGAGGAATTTGCAGTCGGCAATCTTCAACAAATTAAATCCTTCGTCGGCAGAATTTCGGGCAATTTTTTTCAAGGTTGCCATATTACGAGTAGAAGCGAATTTGCAACACGTCATTATGCCGCAGCATTCGTGTAAATTCATCGCCGACTATCACGAGTACCTATACGAGTAGCACCTACGAGTAGGTAGTAGATAGTTATCCTGCTTTTTGCAATTGCCTCCGGAAAAAAAGAAACCATACTTATCTACTCGTACGTGTAAAAGTAATCAAAAATCTTGACGAGATGGTGAAAAATTGTTAAATTTTCTCGCAGATCTCGTTCGAAGATTAATGAAAGTTTTCAAAACGACACTAATCTCATACATCGAGGGTACGAATTACCTATTTATACCCATAGAGAAACCCGACGAAGCGGAATTTTGATTGCTAGTGGACCGACGCGATGTCGTGAATTTTCACTTGGCAAATACGAGTATAAAGAAAATTCGTCGCTGCAGAAGGTATTTATATAATTGTAATAAGCCAATAACGAGTAAACCGACTTAATGAGCGAAAGTGTGGGTTTAAACGAAATAAGTCTTGGACTGCGGAGTTGGCTCTCGAATCAGCGAGTAAATTTTTTCATTGTTCTAGGAATCGCTAGCTAGTTAGAAGACCGCCAAAGATGGGGCCATTTCAATTAGGTATATATACTCGGTTTATTAGCTTGACAGTTGAACCGATGATGACAGCTAGCCACCCTACGAGTATGTATACAGAACACGGGCATTTTAACTAAGTCGATATTACGTAAGTTTGATACGAAAGTAGGTATTCGAGTTGGCGTAATAGTGCACCGCAGCGTCGTGTCGTTCCCAAGTATTTTCACGCTAATAGAATACGACAAGATGACATTTCAAAATACAAAAAATACTTACGACTGCCATTTCGGCTTTCATTATCATTAATCGCGACCCAGTTGAAATTTTTCTTAATTATTTTACAAGGAAGGG
Organism: Pseudococcus longispinus; assembly: GCA_900064475.1. NCBI lineage: Eukaryota > Metazoa > Arthropoda > Insecta > Hemiptera > Pseudococcidae > Pseudococcus > Pseudococcus longispinus. The sequence continues at coordinate 5,081 of FIZU01056630.1, forward strand.
GGAGGTGGGCACTCGGATAATGTGTATAACGTTATACGACTGCGTTAATGTAACGATAACGCATTATGGTAGAAAAAAAAAACCACGGGCACGTTGGACGACTTACAAATGACATCGCACGTCTTGTCGGTTTCGACGACGTCGGCTACCACGCTAAATGCTAAATAGTAAGTGCTAAGTACATCGTAAGTAGAAGTACCAACACTTACCTACACTAACACGTATGGAAATGTTTTATATTTCGCGACGACCGACGACTTGGCCTCTTTTACACGATTTCTGGACGCGAGCCTAATTGGAGAACGGGCACCGAGCACCGGCCAAGGGATAAACAAACCGAAAAAACCAACAAACCATTATTCAAGCTATTTGTTTTGCTTTTCGCTTTTACGAGTACGCTGCGGTCGGTATTCAGATACGCTCGTAACAAAAGCTATACGAATCCGGCGCAGCGTAACAATTCGATTTCGAATCGAGCAGGATCGACCTCGCCTATTCTTTCTAACGTCAATTCGCAAATATTTTTGAGTGGACAAGGCTCCATTTACATATGTTGATTTTTATATCACACGATAGGTATAGCTCGATCCGGCACCTTTACAGTTATTTCGGCAACCGGGTACTTATTGTACCTTTCTTAGGTTACAATTTTTCAAATCACACAGCCTCGAGGCTCGAAGAAATCGCAACTTCTTACGTCTCATCTTAATGCTGCACAAAGAAAATAGGATAAAGAGCAGTACGAGGCGAGAAAAAAAATGCATTTCTATGCAAATTTTAAGAAAATATCCATAATTTTGTCAAAATAAGTAAGTTTTATCGAGGCCGAGCGAAACGAGGGCGAAAAATTTTGCAGAAAATAGCAGTCTTTCAAACAAGCAAGAATGATGGACCTTAGGAAGGGTTATTCCTAGAAAATTTTCCAATGTTTCTTCGTTCTACCGTACTAACATACGAGGTTGAAGATTTCAAAGGTCAATATAAATATGGCGATATGTTTTTTTTAGAGGTGAAACGACCAAAACTTATAGTAAGTATACACATAGCTTAGTAGATATGCTGTATTTTTTCACAATTTTTTTATGATTCTGGAAAATGCAAAAAATACGAGTTTTTCACAATTTTTTCCGCTCAAAATATTGTCGTGTTTGATTGAAAAATATTTTTTTCCGCGACATTCCGCGAAAGACTCTCAAATAGATAAGCTGCCAACTTAAATTCAGACCCAATTGTTGAATTTTTACTTTTTTTGAAAATTCTTCTAAAAAAAATCGAATCAGTCATTTCGGAAACCTATCCCCTCCCCGAAAAATGACTTGGGAGTCTAAAATTCGCGTATAGAAATGTTTCAACTCGATGCGAAATCGATAATCTTCAATTTTTTTAATACAATTTCACCATTTATCCGCTTGGGAAATGTACCTACAAAAATTGAATATTTCTCGATTTCTCTGGAAATTGCAATCGTGATGTATCTGAGAAAAGCCCGGATTTTGTGGCTTCGATACCGAATGCAAAGGATGAAGGGGCGCGGATGCCAAAAGCGCCTCTTATACACGCTCGAATTCAATTCCACAATTTTCCTAATGGACGGTGCGGCACGGCGGCGAGGAGCGTTTATTACAGAAAAACGAATCTCGCGGTAACGATAAAATCCTGCGCCGGCGTCGAGTTCCTATTTGGGCGAGTAATAAATAAATACTAAATACCTAGGTTGTGTAGGTAGCCGAGTACCCCAAGATACTGTAATAAGTAGCTAAGCTATTCCATTCGTCGTCGTCGCGAATAAACTAAAAATTTAACGTTTCAATTACGAGAAGCATAAAAGAGAGACTGTAAGATGCCGCGTGGATTTAATCGTTCTAGCTAATTAAAAACTTCTCCCGCAGGTGAGAAAAACAGAGCGGACGAGGGCGAGAGTAACAAATAGACGGCAGAAAAGACACCCAGACAGACCGTTTATTTTCCAAAAGGTATCTGTGATGAGGTACAAAACGAAATCAAATTAAATGAACGTAAAGCAGTCTGCCGATATACGTGATAAGGGCAAGAGGGGAAAAGGCTCTCTCAATCCTCAAACCAGGACCGAACTGAGGGGCACGAGGCAGCCCCACGATATTTTAAAACTTTCAGGGTAAGCCGAAAATTCTCTGCTCGAGTCGAAAAACTGTGCAATTCGCCGTGAACAATTGAGATTTTTGAGTTGAAAAATTACGCAACGAGTCAAAATTTCATCGTCTGAATCGGAAAATCGTAATAGTTCTTCTAACTAAATAATTTCAGTTGAAAAACTCAACTTCCGAGTCGGAAAAATTGTGATTGAAAAAACAGAAATTTGCTGACTGAATTCAAAATTAGTGGTAAGTAGATCGGTAATAAAATATCGATATTTCAAAATTCGTAGAAATGTTGGAAAAAAGATGAAATTTTACTTTGTGAATGATTCTTTTGAAAAAATTTGTGTTCTCACCTCGCTTGGGCTCGATAAATTTTCTCGAGTACTTTCATAAAATAATGAATAAGTACTTTTTTTAATTTTACATAAAATCAAATCTTTTCTTACCAATCCCCTCTTTGAATGACTGTTTGGTCATGTTGTACCAATTTTGCACAATTTTTTCATTTAATATACGAGTAAAAACGGGTAACTACTCGTTATAACACAAAAATTTAGAATTTTTCATTTTGCCAGAAATTGTCGATTTTTGTGGAAAAATACAAACCTAGTTTTTAGATGCTTTTTTCTGCAGCAATTTTTGGACTCGTTTCGCTTGGGTTCAAAATTACTCATTTTGGCAAAATAATGGATATTTTTTAAAATGTTTCATAAAAAATCAAATTGTTTTGACTACTCACTCTCCCTCTTTTAAATGATTGTTTGACTACACCACCATTCCCAACTGAAAATGCAGTTTTCTAATAGCGATTCCGACAGAAATATTTCAAGTCGAGAAATGGATAAATGAGATTTTTTGCAGGTCCCTTTTTTTAAGTCGTTAAATCGGGTAAGTTTTCAAAAACTAGTCGGAATTTTCGAAATTTTACTCCTCCTCAATTCCCACTTTGGTACGTCTCTGTCTCAAACAAATAAATAACGATAAATACAAAATGACTCAATCACGTGAGCGGATGAGGTAAGGAGGAGACGAAAAGAAAAATGAGCGAATGAAGTGCCAGGAGACAGCAAAGCTACGACGAAACGATAGAGATAAAGTACGCGACTGGCTGCTCGCCGTTACTTCAAGTCGTAGCAACGAAACGCTGTATTTTTACTGGAAATTAAATTTGCACAGGTAGGTACCTTTGAAAGATAATTCAATTACACGGGAATGCATGGTCACCGCGCCGCACCATCGCGCAAATTCTTAAAACAAAATTAATTAGCAATGACGAAGTCGAGGTTTAGATGACGCGAGAGGGGTGGGAGAGTGGGTGCTAACGCTGGAGCTGGCGTAATACCGAAGACCGATAATTTATTTAAAATTTAAAGCAGTCGTGCTGTGCCGCGTCGTAAAACCCGCCATTAATCAACTTCGTCTCGTATATATTTGTACCTACCAAACGATGAAGAAAATTTGCACAAATGTTGCATAAGTATAGCCGTACTTACATCTAAACAAATGAGCAAGTTGCAAAGCTCTAAAGTCAATACGCGAGTGAAAAAAATAAAAATAAAATTTACGATCGTATACGTATTCGTACGTGTATGTACGAGTATCTACGCTATGTCTGCCCATCCGCCTAGGATAAGTTTGAAATGGCAATGTCATCCAACGGGAGAACCAACAAACATAAGAAATAACCCATGCAACCCAATACGACACAACGGAAAGGCAAAAAGCTAACAAAAAGGAAATTCGATACGCGATAATACATCAAAAGCCATCCTACGACAAAAGGGGCCCACTCGACGAGGTACAAATAAAACGAAGCTTTCGCCTATTTCGGCCGCGTCGTTTCAGAAAATCCGCAACCGTGCTCGCTTTTCCGTCAACGCAGCTGCAGCGGGGTGAGAACACGAGAAACGAGATTCTTATTTCAATGTCAAGGTAATAAAGATGCCACCGTTTTTCGCAACTTCTCGACGTCGCTCATTTCGTACATTTTGTGAAACATGATAAGCGAAAGTGGATACGAAATACGCGAGGTAAGCTAAGGACCAGGTAGTTAGCTGGTGCGGGTGGTTAGGGAAGAACTAAATATATTGTACGAGTGTCTGAATCGTCGGCCTGTGCGTTCAAATTCGCAGAATCTAAGCAAAAGATTAGATATGATAGAGTGAGATGCCGCAGCTCGATCTGCCAACAGTCAACAAATACTCTTAATTACATGTAACACCTACCTACTGCCGAGAACAATTAATTCGTCGTTTTAGCTACGAGTACGTATCTATTTGCTGGCGACAACGAGTACGCGAGATGCTAAAATTACTTCGTAAATGACCGCTGATGCGGACGACAAAAGTATACAATTTAATCGACCCGAATACTCGAAAGTACGCCATTGTTGTACAATATGCATTATGTAGGTAGTAGGTACAAATACTTAATAGCTCTAGCTACGTACCATACTTATACGTTTAATGTAAACAATTTAATTGCGGCGCGCGCGACCCGGCGCCATCATAATTTTTCGGCTGGCGTTTTTTGCCTTTTTTTTTTGCATCAAGTGTAGCGTAGTGGATACAGATACTAGATAGATCTGCGTACTTTTGCAGGTGCATAGTTGAAAGAAATATACACTTGAAAGCAAATAGCTAGCTATGTACTTACTTTTGAGTGGGAACGTTCGTCAAACTAACGAAATTATTGCGTACACTTCTTAAGCTGGCTAATATCTGCGCGAACGGTGTTACAATTAAATCTTCTCCGTGACTGTAACAAAAAAGAAGAAAGATCTCGTTAAAATTAACAAAAAAATTTACGATTTGAATTATTCGCACGTCACGATAACGACGACGCGACGTATGTATAATGCTCGCAGGTAGATACTAGATACTACAAAAAGTCATCTAATTTGATCACATTTATTTTATACAGTATTATCATAAGGAACGCACACTTGTGCAATGTGCACCATACACAAACCCACCTATCTGTTTTTACGTTGTATGCAATACATACGTAGCCTACGTACAACAATTATCCATGTTTTCCACCGGATTTTACCGGGAAATATGACACACAGGGAAATACCGAAGTTGGCATATACGGGGAGGAGAGACGAGGTGAGTAAATATGGAAAAGCTTTCAACTCGAATGAAATTTAATCCATTTTTACCAATTCTAACGTAATTTACCTCAATTTTTCCGGCTCAAAACTGCAAAATTTTCTACAATTTCTATCAAACAGCCATCAATTTTACAAATTTTTTAATAAAAAAAGGCAATTTCGCCATTTTAGGCCCCTCTGCATTCCGTTTGGCCAGAGTCCTCATTACACAGATGCAACTTCAGATATGGAAGAATGAACAATTTTCGTCAAAATTCAACATTTAGTAGTTTAGAGCCTATTCGATCGAATAGTAAAATTTTGTGAAAAAATTCAGCCATTTACCCTTTAAATTTTTTTGCAATTTTTTGAAATTTCCAAGTGCCAATGAACTGAGAAAATATTTATCGATTTTTTTGAAAAATTCCCACATATATGTATGTACCCAACTACCCATACATATAGTGTACACACTCCACAATCTGTGAAAATTTCAAATTTTTTACCCACCTCCTCCAAACATATTCCGTATTGAATTTTCGATAAAAGGGTGGCCCATTTATAAGATCGATGGTTTTGAAAATGAAAAAAAGAAACAACTTTGACTGCAGAAATCTCAAAAACTAAGCTCGCTATAAAAAAAATAAAACATCATGGAAGAAAGAAAATTTCAAGCTCTACAATTTTCACCCTTTCCATTTTTTTTGTAGCAACCTTACATTGTCCAGAAAATCCACGTTTATAGGAAATTAACGAAGTCGATGCCATTTTTTTCACTTTATTTTCACAACCATCGACGTACGTTTCCCATAAACACGAATTTTCTGCCCGAATTAAGGATGCGACGAAAAAAATGCAATAGATAAAAATTGTACAGCTTGAAATTCTCTTTCTCCTAAGAACTAGTATTTTTTTTTTCTAGGGGGCTTGGTTTTCGAGATTTTTGCAGCCAGTGTTTTTTTCTCATTTTCAAAACCATCAACCTTATAACTGAACCACCCCGTATAAGGGCGATGATTCGAAAATAGGTGAGTCAAAATTTTGGATAGAAAATTTTTACATCGGGGATAACGTTTTTGGACCATTTTTGAACAAATTTCAGCCAGTAGCCGTTTTCACCATCCTATTAAGAAACCCTCCTGGGTCTTTACCTTCTACTAAGTACTCACTCTTGAACATTTGCGATGGGGAAATCATTTCCTATAATTCGAACGAGAATTCAATTTGGTACGAATGAGTAAGTCTATCTTCTTACTCTAGATCGTAGGTGTTAAATACATAAGTATACGTCACGTCACGTCACATCATTCGACTACACGTACACGCACTATTGTTTGTTTTGCACAAAGGCGGAGGCGGATAAACGGAGCCATTTTCAAAAGCTCGTTTTTCAAATTACGTATTCGAAAAAGTTTACGCTGATAAATCAAAAAGCAAAAAGCCGCTCTCACCCGTGGCTTCGGCTCAGTATGCCGCAAGTTGGCGTGCGAAGTTGACTCGTGTCCGAACTTGGAGTGGGAACGACGATGTACGATCGCGCAATATTCGTATACGCATACGAGTACAAGTACAATAGCAGTAGCGTATATTATTCGAAACAAAAGCTATCGAACGCGAATTTTGCCACATGATCGGAGCTGTTTGGTGTTCCAAGATACGAAACATTTATCTATACAGTCGAGCGTATATGCACGATGAAAACCCCACTCGAAAAATTCCAAAGCCCTTAAAACTGCCGCATTTTGCGAAAACACCCGATAATTTCAAATATTTGTACTAAGATTTGAACGGACCGAGTTCAAAAACCTTCGATAAGCTCGACCTACGCCTAAATTCGCAATTCGCGTCTTATATTCGCGGTGACGCGCACGAAACATCAAGCAAAATAAAAGGCCAACAATAACGATAACCTTATTACAGCATACAGCTACTCAATACATACACGAAGACGCGCCAGGATTTATTACTGTACGTAAAACCGAATACGAGTATAATATTTTGTAAGCATCACACACACCTGAAAAAAGCACAACACAATGCCACAGCAATACGATAAGTCAACCGACAGGCTAAAAAAAAACCTATTCGACGATAAAACACTATCACGCTGGATATATAGGTAAGTTACGCGTATCTATATCGTACTTAGGTAGTTTAGGTACCTCTACCTATACAAATATACGACGCGGTCGTGGTCAAACTACGAGTAACATTTCTTAGAAATCTACTTTATAGCCATTCGTGGCCACGGCACTAAGCAAACTGCAAAATACAAATTTACACGGCACAGTTCATAATATAAGCTCTGATGCAAATGTACCCATACTTAATGAATTGGGTTGGCGAAGGCGATGGCGCATCGCATACGCAATTCCACCCCAATGGCCCGTGGTTGATGTTGATGGGAAATGTTTTACGAGAACGTGTCACGAAATTCCCGACACGTCACTCATATTGCATGTGACCCAAGTCCACGAGTCATCCGGTGCGATTTTTTTAATAAACAAAAATGTCCTTCGGAGGGTTAGTAGGTAGGTACAGGTAGGTACATGGAAAAAATTAGGCTACGTATATCAATCGTCTTTGATATACCAAAATACTCGAATAAATAAAGCAAAAATTTCATTCGCCAACGAAGACTCTCACAATTGTACAGGGTGTTTCGGAAAGAATGTAATGCCTTCAAACCGGAGATGCGGCTACTCAAACCACATAATTGTATGCATTGTTTTCCGATCCCAAGATTTGAAGGAGCAAAATTTTTAGGAACTTTCTTGTAGTGTTTCACTCAACTCTAAAATTAAAGGAGCTACAATGATTTGAAAATTTGCAGACTTCATAACCCCTTCAATTTTCATGTTGGACAAAATTATGTAAGAATCATTTTTGTAGAGCTATTCGATCTCTACAAATTGAGCTAATAATGTTCTGCCTAACTTCAAAATTGAAAACATGGGAGGCCATTTAGAAAATTAAATTTAAAAAATCTATGCCTCTTTATATCTTTCAAATGAATACGGCTCCTTCGATTTCTAAGTTAGGCAAAGCATTATCGAAACAAAAATTAAGAACTACACGCTTCACTCCAACACCACCGAACGAAAATTCGATCCGTATATGTGCCATGCCGCGCCAATCAAAGGAAACCTATTGGTACGTTACAGCAGCAGGAAAAGAAACACTATTTTCGATGACATAGCGCTTTTCTTTCACAACTCGAGAAGCTTTAATCTCGGGAGACTGTGTGGCGAGCGGGGTAAGGCGGGCGCTGCGCAACCGTGTTATTGGACAAGCTAAATCAACAATTTCGATTCCATACCATCAAATCTGACGCCGATAAACATTTCGACATAAAGAGACCAGACGCATACTCGGTTTAAGTGAGTAAGTATATCTGCTTCTGCTCAGCTGCTAGCTGGCACTGCTACATGAACCGATACACGTACACGCAATTTATTCACGTACATAGATGTAGTATGCGTACCATGTACGACGCAGAAAAAATTTAGAATTTCGTTTTCACGATGAAAACGTCGATACAGTGCGAATGACTTGATTGCCGGCGAATGAAAAGCGGTCAAGACTACATCAGAATGTCTACCGAGTACCTACGAGTATACGCAAGTCTACATGTAACTTTTGACTCGAGTATTGATAAATTTTTCTTTTCAAATTTGAACATTTCAAGTAGAGTACAAACAGAGAGAAATGTTGGATGACGGAGAGTTGCAATATTTGAAACTTAGTTAGGTAGTAGGTACCTGCGAGCTTTAAACACGTATCAGTTTCAATAAGAAGAGAAGGAGGGCAAGGGTAAATGTCGAGAAAAGGCATCCGACACTTATTTTTTCAAATTGAGTAAATTTATTGAGCCCAAACGAAGCGAAGCTGAAAATTTGTACAAAAAAATTCGTTCAAAAGTTTAAATTCAGTCATTTTTTCAACGATTCAACTGTTACAGAAGAGGGAAGGTTCAGGACTCCCTTAGACATCGCCCTTAAATATGCCTTCAGCCTTAAAAATGTCCGGAGAGAAAAAACGAAATTCGACTCATCTCTAGTACATCTTCTAGAAATGCACATATTCGTATTTGGCGAATTTCAAAGACACGCCACATTCTCCCAGAACCAGACCTAACAGGTAGCAGAGAGTTCGATGTAAAATTGAAATTCAATCGGCCTTTGTTCGAGAAGCGTCGGCCATACGACGCCCAAATCACAGATGACTCATGTTAACTATTTGTGCCGACTCCTACGTTTCGCATTTTTAAGCAGTGCGTCATAAAATACCGAGTTGAGCCTTTTCTTATCGTAACCATTTTATACGATACTAATGTAACAGGTACATATATTTCTCGCACCCTTACGAATAATGTAATGCTATCAATATAACATATACTCTGATGCATTTACATGTACGTACATCTCTCGAATATATCTACGTATAACTGATTTTAAATGTCTATTAATGATTTCATTGTTTTTATTTTCTCAATTAAACTACGTCAACATTTTCCTGCTCCAAATAGTAAAATTACATTTTTTATCGAGAGAACTACGTTCGAGCTAAAAGTCGAAGAAAGTTTGAAATTTTGTTTTTTTTAGGAAAAAAAAGTGAAAGGGTACTGCACTCGAGTGGGGAAATTTAACTGACGGTTGACGATTGACGTGTCTATACCAATTTCAAACTCGTCAGTAAGTATAATCGTACGATAATTTAATCGAAAATTCGAACGAGCTACAAAAAAAGCGGTGCGCGATGACAGAAAGAGTAGGAGTACATAAAGCGTCAAATTCGTATATCTATCCATACGTTACCTCTCTATACCTGTACATAGTATAAGGAGGATTATCGGATTAAACTCGGATTAAACAGTGATGACGAGTCGAAGTTTGTCACTATTTCTCAACTTGAAATCGATACGATCGATCGATTGTAATTGTGTATTTATAACTCGTTGATTTGTCAACGTGCGATAACGTCTATAAGTACTCGTACGTATCCGATAATCACGATGCTACACCCGCGATATTTTTTTGTCATTATGAAGTGGAAAAATCGGCCAGAGTAGAAGATATTTGAGTAGAGCGACACTTTCGAAATTTGAGAATCGTAAAATTTCATAATTTATCCAACATTTCAGTCGCGAAGAGGAGTCAAGTCCCCTCTTCCTTTCAATACATCTCGAAATAAACATTCACCTACCAAATTCATATAGCTAAATCGAAAAATCTTGACGATTATAAGGTACCAGTTTGCTACTTAGCTCCTCTCGTTCAAAATATCTCAATTCGAGTATTCCGCGACACATCATCAAATATGGATCGCTTTAAAAATACATACTACATTCGAGTATACCTTCGTATCCTTTTTATACCTATCCTGCCGTTTGTGCTTATACGAGTAAATTCGCCTTCCGTTATTTTTTACATCAAAAAGCTAAAAAGTATTTGAAAAATCTTCTTTCGGTAGGAAAAAAAATGCTAAACCGTAGAATTTCGTAATATTTTTGAAAAGCACTCGTTCGATATCTCGCAGCGAATTTTTCATTTTCTACCTATCGCGATACGTCGCTGGTACCATGGCCGTTGGTCCGATTTTCAATTCTCGGCTGATGGAATTTTATTTTTCAGTCTGCTTTTTTTTCGACCAACCCAAGTATTTCGTGGGCACTGCGCATTTTCTCAAACAGAATATTAAAGAATTTTGTAAAATTCTCAGCATTACAAGTTCAGTTTTTAGTAATTTTGTCCTAAAGAGGAGGTACTTTTATCCTCTCGTACGAATACCCGCATCAAATGTTTTATCTAAGTTTTCGCCCTTTGTAATTTTCGATGAACTTCGTACTACTCCAAATTTATAATTTTTACGTATCAAGATACATCAGTCTGGCAGTGGCCGGGTGATTGTCATGGCCAGTTTTTTAAAAGGAGTGGGGTTATTTGTGACAGAAACACTATCCAGAGTAAAAAAAATGGAATTTCAATATAAAATTGATTTTACAAAATCATAAAATCATTTCAAAAATTCTTGAAAATCATGACTTTTTTCTCACAATAAAAAATCATTTTTCACGAAAATCTTTAATTACGAAAAAAATCTTAAAAGTTGAACGTATTTTTGACCAGTAGTGTGCATTGTTGTGAGGTTCAAAGCTTCAAACAATTCCAGCTTTCTTCTCATTTTGGGATTTTTTGCTCACATCAATGATTTAGATCATGATTTTAATGATTTTTCTACGCGAAGAAAAAACATTAAAATTGAAATCATAGTTTTCAACACTAGGTGACGTCCTTTATAAAATAACATGGTTTTTTGATTTCGATGATTTTTTTATCATAAAGATTGAAAATCATCATCCTGCAAAACTGATTTTAAATCAGGATTTTGATAATTTTGATGATTTTTTTTTGGAAATGATTGTTCCCCTCTCTGATTTTAAGTGAAGAAAATTGCTTATGGAGTCTGAAAATACGAATAAATTTTGCAAAATCTTCACATTTTTACCCCCGCCCTCCTTCCCCACGTCAAGCCAACTCTAATTCTTTCCCGAATATGAATGAAAACTGATGATCGAATTCTTTGAAAGTACAAACACGGAGCGTCGACCGTTGCGTTTTGAGTATAAATAAACGAAATAAAAGTTATTCTTACATAGGTAATGAGCGATAGAAAAGTTATATCCTTGAAATGAAATTGGTCGAGCGTGAAGCAGAAGATTCCAACGGGGCCGGAAATTTTACACGAATAGTTCGCAGATGAGTGTCGTATGCGAGCTCGTTAATACGCTCGTATGTTCAGATGTACATACGTATTTGTACGTACTTGCTACATACTTACATACTTTGGTATTCAGATGGGTAATTACGAGTAGATATACTCGTAGGTACGTGTGTAATGTACTAGGTACTGACGCGATACCGCACAACGATGCTTAAAATTAATACCTACGTATCTAACGAGCGCGAACTACTCGAGCTGAAAATTACATACTTACGTAAGCATGTGGATGTACATAGGTAGTAAGTACGTAATACGTATACTATAAGCATTTACGCCATATTTAATTTCAGCAATAATCGTCGCCGTCCCCGTTGCCATACGTACGAAAAATGAAGAAAAAATACTCGAAAATATCGCACACTTTTAGATACCTATACAAGTACATAAACGAGTACCAATGTAGGTAGAGGTACTTGCGAATTTGAATCGAATATCTACCTGTACCTATCTAAGTATCTACCATCTACCAACCAAGCTACGACGCGAACAACGCGAATATATCGAAGAAATGGGTAAACAGTGAAGCTTCGAATCATAATGTTGGAATAAGCATAACGAAAAAGCCGCCGAGCTCGGTTAGAAATTTCATTTTAGTTGCTTCGTCGCGCACCGGGAGAATTTTTCAACCGTAAAATACGAATAACGCCGTCGTTTATTGTGTCAATTGTCGAAATTTTCGTACGAAAAGCTGTAAGGCTCGTCTATGCCGAGTAGATAAAATATCCTTACAATCGTAACGCCGACAAACTTGCACAAGTTACGTCAATTGCTCGTGTAATGAGGAATGACTGATGAGTAAAGCATTTCGCCTTTCAGCATACGCGTGGTTTTTAATTAGAATTCGTATTTCCCCAGCATCGAGTAATATGAACGAAGAGGCATAAACCATTAGGAGCGCAGTTGACATCAGAAAAAAAAAACAACCGAAATATTTAACCAGACGCCTCGCTTTATCTACTTTGTATAAGTACGTTTACGTATATGCAAATTCGTAGCTGTGGGTTGTATCTACCTATTCCATACCGACAGAGTACATCTCACGGCCCCACATCTTCAAATTATAGGGCGAGAATTTCCTTCCGTCGTCAAATTTCCAGTCGATCCCGCATCCCAAACAACGACGTAGAGATTTGCCATTCGGCGCGATACAAAAAGAAAACCAGGAGGAGAAAAACCACACACACACTTGCGCGCTACTTATTTCGATTGTCGTCTCGACTCGACTCCCCGCACCACGCCTCATCTTATACTCGTCGATTCCTCGAAACTTTCTACGTCATCGATTCGAACAGCTTTCTAGCTGCAATTACGGCGAGTAGGTACTTCAATTTAGCTATGTTTATCGCATCGCTGCGCCGGGTCCGGACTCGAGCCTAAACCTACCAAGTTACCTACTTAACTACCAACCCACTCGGCAGCCGGCAGCTGTAACAACGAATACCTACGAGCAATTCTCCGCGCCATATTCGCACTCGACTCTCGTAAAGATTTCTTTAATTACGAAAACTTACCGAATCCTTTTATCTCGCTTACAATTTACACTCGAACGAACCGAAGGTAATAAATGCAACGAGCTTCCGCAAATTACCTACCAAGCACCGAACAGCCAAGCGCAGATACTTTTAAAAGTTATAATAAATGCTGCTGCGCGAAAACCCCCCCCCTCATTTGTAGTCGAACGGTTTGAGAAGATGGATTTTAAAAATTTGGCATCGCGTAATTTTCGCAATGTAAACAAATCGTTGAGGTTAAAACATGAGACCGAATAAAGCGAATTTCATTTATCGCGTACGTGAAAATATGCGCGCGTGGTGCTCGAGTAAACCCGCTTTATTTATCTATATACGTGCTGCACACCTCTAAATACATAGAAAAAAAAAGTTTACGGACAGGGCATCGATCGAATTGTAATTAATTTTACACATTATTTTCGTTCACACGTGCCGTCTCGCGTCGTAAAAGCGTAAATTAAGGCGAATGCGCGATATTTCATTTGCGGTAAGGACCAGTGAGAGGGAGAGGGGAACGGATCACGAAATAAATAAACCAATCGACGAAATAATAACGCGTGGTTCCTGCGAGAAGTTGCGGCCATATGACGTGGGAAATGTGCAATTTAATCGTGCCATCGGTGTCGATAAAATGTCTCATTTTGTAGACATCGATGAGACATAACAAACTGAACACTTTAATCTTCGGACTAATACCGATAAAAGGTCTCAGGTTTGTGAAACTGGACGCCATATTTGACAAATCTCGAGTTCAATGAAATGGTCGACGCCGATGAAATGTCTCAGCTCATGATTGGCAAGCCCTCGCATCAGCTCAGAGAGTCGATAATGTCTCAATATCGCTAGTTTTCTTCTGCATTTCAAAAACTGTTTTGAAGCGCGTCATTTTTCAATTTTTCTTAGCTCAAATCTAATTTTTTTTAATGGATTTTTGCCTCCCAACGCCATCGTAGCCACCTTATCATGTGCAATTGTACACATACTCGTTCAAATGAAATAAGGAAAACGTCGAGCCTCCAAATGTACCGTTTTTCAACCTGACAGAGAGAGGAAAGTAAAGGAATAATTGAAAACACCTTATACCTATACGTAAGCGCCTACTTGCTCGGACCTATTTCACGTTATTCTACTCAATTTAGAAAACGTCGAGCGGAACGACGAAGATACGCGTACGCGGAAAAAAGACAAAACACCCGAGAGGTGACCTGCATCTACACATCTATACGAGTACGTCTACGTCTCTGTATAATAAATGAGCTTCAGACACGCATCTTTTTTGCATAGCGTTACCTGAGCCGCGCCGTTTAATTCTTTAACACAAATTCATTCGAGTCGCAGCGAGTCCTTTATTCGTACCTACAAAGGTACGAGTATATAGGGTCGTACGAGTTTGGCAGATATATACGCAATGACAGACAGAACCTCACCTTTGGTTCTCACTACGTGAACAGAGTTGTAAATTCAAAAACTACCTAACTTTCATTTATAACGATCGTCTTTTCAAACAGACCATACGTCTTTCATATCGAGAAACCTCGAGCATTTATCAAAAGCTTCAACGAGAGGCGACGTGAAGCGACGCGACGACGGGGGCACTCGTACACTTTGATGACTGCGCGAGAATCTTCTCTCAGACATGTTCATAGTTCATACATCACGACAAGAATCATTAATAAAAACCGTAAATTCGAAATCTTCTTAACCAACCTAATAATTACAAGGAACGAAGCTAAGGCGGGAGGACTATAGATTTGAATACTTCTAATTCATCTTTTCAGGTATCTCATTCAATATTAAGATCAAGTAAAAATCAAAATGTTTTTTTTCTGTTGCATTTTGTGAGCTTTGCAACATGAATAATATGTACCAATTCAAATTTTGTCCCAGGTCCAATTTGAAGCAGCCATATCACTTTTCATTTTTCAAATTGTTATAGCTCCTTCAATTTTGGAGTTAGATAAAATGTGCATATTATTCATTTTGTAGAAAATAAAAAGTTCTATCAAAAAAGTATCTTACAAATTTTGTCCAACTCAAAAATTGAAGGAGTTGCAATGCTCTCAAATTTTCAAATCATCGTAGCTCCTTCAATTTTAGAGTTATGCAAAAAATTAATATAATTCATTTTGTAGAGCTCAAAAAGATCTACAAAAGGATTTCCCACAAATTTTTTCCAACTCGTGAATTGAAAGGATTATAAAGTTCTCAAATTTTCAAATCTTCGTAACTCCTTCAATTTTAGAGTTAGGTCAAACATTAATATAATTCATTTTGTAGAGCTTAAAAAATTCTACAACAAACTCTCAGACAAATTTTGTCTATCTACGTCATTAAAGGAATAAATTTTGAAAAAAAAAAAACGCCGTTATTAGTGCACTATTTATTCTCTTCAAATACTTGTGTTGTTTCGGTTGCAGCTTTGGAGGTTTGAAGACGATCCATTACTAACCACACGCGCTGTATATATAATGCTATGTAGGTGGTAACTAGTACTTTCGAGAGTTTCAGTAAACATTAGGTACTTATTAGGTTCGTTTTTCGCATCCAAAAAAGAAAAAATGAACTAAAAACCACCCATGTAACCGTCAATATATTATATTTGTGCAAATACGAATACGAATGAAACAGACAGCCGAGTCGTATATGCGCTCGTACAAACTTATTGTACGTACTTACACCAAGGCACACCAGCAGCAAGCGGTACAAAGCAAACGAAAGGATACAAAAAATAATATTTCTCTTTCGTCGCGTCGCGTTACGCATAATGCGCATCTCGTTTTTGATGTAACCGCTTTTTTTTTAACAACCTCAAAAGACGCTCTTGAACTTTAATTAATTCTAAATTGAAAGCCCGCAGTACATTTTTACCATGAACCATATATTGTTGTCGGGGAATACAGTGTACTGTGCACACCGCGCACCGTAACAAGTGTACACGATACACGTACATAAACCGACGCAATAAATTATCCTCATTCAGCGTAAAGCACACACACGCACCCATCACAAAAATGTTAACGTTGTAAGATCACCTAAAGCTCGAATGGAAAATACAAATCCCAAGCCGAATTATAAATAATACGGTGTCAAATTCTTAAATTTGATTATATCTATTATTATTATTAGGAGCGGTATGCGGTGTATTATTTTGAATAACACGCTGCTCGTGGCTCGTGGTAATACGTAAACGCAAACCAGTTCATTTTTATGGATAATTGACGCAAAATAAAATAACGGAAATTTCATCGCAACGTATGCAGGTAATAATACCTATTTTCTAATCGACAATCCGTGAACTGAATTCGTTATCGTTGAATTGACAAAAAATACGGAATTTATTATGGTTCCATGTTAAATTGTTTGGCTATAGATATAGACAAACCTAAGTTTACATCGAACTTATTTACATCGAATATTTTTGCGTTATGCTCACATTCGTCTTCGTAAGCGATTGTTGGAATAAATTGAATGCGAATGCGATAAGCTCGAAATTTCATTCCGGAGAGCAGCTCTTCGACGCAATTTTACCATTTCGGAACCCTTTTCAGCAATTAAAATTTACCGTATGTAAACCTCCAGCATCGTACCACCGTTTTAAAGGCAAAGACTGAAAGGCATTGAGGCGACGTAACGAAATGGAAGTAGAAGAAAGCATTTCAAAGGCGAAGAAAGATTAAAGCGCACAACTCGTTTGTCGCCACAATTATCGCTCGTGTCATAGATAGGTAAGTTAGATAGGTAGTCCGAATTCCAACCTAAAATACACCAGTATTACGCCGTTACGTCGAGTTTGTTCGCGACTTTCGATATTCTACACGAGTCTCTTTCAACAGCGAACAAACTTCTCAACTCGTTTGAAACTGTAGCCAAAGTAACTCTGTACGTGACTCCTTTCTTTATTCCGAATTGTTCCGCAAATATTCTTAATCGCAGCGTATGCCGTGAAAAAAAAACACCGCAAAAGCGTCTTCTCTAAATTACGCGTACATTATGCACATACGAGATACGTCCTACTCATAATACGTATACGTAAAGGTGAAACTAAGGCGGAATTCGTAAACGATACACGTAGTACGTTACATCTCTATACGTACGAGTATGATGTACTACGACATTAAACGCGCTCCTTCTTCCACAATCCAACTACCTATCCATCCGTTTAATGACGAGTACACAAATATACGAGTATCTGCTACGTATATGCGAACAAACAAACAACCAGAACGATTCTCTCGTCGTTTTATCTAAATCGTATACAACCGAAATGAAAAATTCGTCTAAATATTTATGCCTCGGCGATAATACCGTCACCGAAAATCGCGAAGCTGTTTTATTTGATGACCACATTTTGTCTTCTGCTTTTCGACATATCTTTATATGCGGGTTAAACTTTTCCTTTGTTCGATTCTCAAAGTTTTAAGCACCAAAGTAAGACCACGGTACATTTATCTAAGACCTACGATGAATTTGGTAGCAGAAGGAAGTTGCCTCTTCGAACGAAGCGTCAAATTTCCGTATATGCTTATTTCACCAACAATTTTGCTTCTAACGATGAGCATATCACTGGTAAAATCACAACCAAGCCAGCCAGTTTGAAAATTTACTCGAAGGTATGCAGGGTGTACCAGTAGTAGTGTCTCGACTTCAAACCACCGAAGCTGCAACCCAAACTACACGAATGTATGTATATTTGTAGATCTGTAAGATTTGAAGGGGCAAAATTATGCACCACTAATGGGGTTTTCTCCAAAATGTCATATCTCCTCTGATAATACAGATAGATAAAATTTGTTTAGGACATTTTTCTAGAATTTTTCAAACTCTACAAAATGAGTTATAATCATATTTCGCTTTGTCCAACTCTGAAATTGCAGGAGTTACGATGATTTGAAAATTCGAGAGTTTTATAACTTCTCTAATTTGCAAGTTGGCCAAAATTTGTCTATCTTCAAAATTGAAAGAGCTATAACCATTTGAAAGTTTCAGACAAATTTTGTCTATTCATGTTATCTGGGGAGATACGACATTCTGAAGAAAACACCAATATTAGTGCATAACTTTTACCCTTCAAATCGTTTGATCAACAAATATGCATACACTAGTATGATTTGAGTTGCAGCATCACTGATTTGAAGGCGGTGCACTACTATCGGTACACACTAAACTACAAATTTTTAAAAAACACATCAGTTCAACCGACGATTTTTTCAATACGTAAATATCGGTTTCAGAGCAAAAGCTAAAACCAATTACATACACAAATAGCCGGTACACGTCGCGTCAAAAGCTGCGAATAGAACAAATCGATATTGAAAATAACAACGACACGAGTCATATTCTAGCTAAATAAAACAAATTCTACGTACAAAACGCCTTCACCCATCAGCCGTAAAATGAATAAATGGAAATTCGTTACGCTGACGTGACTACAAACTCTATTCCGCTCCTGCTTGACTCATCGCTACGCGGCCCAACCCCTGTAATAATCGCTCGAGTACCTGCCTATGTTCCAAAATGTAGAACAAAGCGGCGCGGTACAATTTTTCATCGTAATTCGAATGATTGCTTTTTTCTTTATTAACACGATTTACTTTAATGGCGGTTATTACTCGCGGTGGCAGTACACCAAAAAAGGATGATACTTTATGAAAAATCTCTTTCGCAAATCTTCCAACTTACAGACTTCCATTGTGTAGCCACGAAAGCGACGCGGAAAATATAAGAGAACCCGCTCCGAAAAAGTTTCCTCTTACACGGGCCATTAATTTCACCACGTGGAAAATTTTTTCTACTCGCCAAAAGAGCAGAAAAAAACAGTCACATCGAGTTACAAAGATTATTTATTGTACGTTGCGAGTACCTACTTACCTATTACCTAGATACTGGTAAACGAAACGCGAGATGTTCATAATCGGTATAGCAGCAGACATATTACAAACGTTAATAAACCTTAGGTACAATAAATGTAAAAGAAATACGCCTTTGTCGCGACGAAATGAACACGTACTCGCAATCACGATAATGAGTAAGGCGGCGACCTTAATTTTTTCGCTTAAAACTCTTCAACACCACCTCCCACACTCCTGCAAATGTACTAATTGATTCCCAATTGAATTTTGGGTAAAAGTTGCTCTTCAGCTGGTACTTTCAAAAAAAAATCCCTCAATCAATTATTTATTTCAAATAATTTAAATTTTTGTGCCATTCGTGGTCCATTAACAAATATTTTTAAACGCGAGCCATTTTGAAAAAAATTCATTTCAAACCATATTTCGCAAATAATTTTTTACTGGAAGCACTTTCTGGTCGCCCTGTAGATACAGCCAATATAGAGGGTAAAGGTAACGATAATTAAGACATCAGACGAATAGCTAATAGGTTGGTCTACGTGCATATTTGTTTTGCATACTCACACGATGCACACGATAGATACATTTGTATTGGGTGTAGATTAGGTCGGTAAGTAATTTAGGTATTATTACGAGGGTAGATAATTACAGCCCGAAGAGCGAAGTAAAAAAAAAATCGTACAGTTGGTAGCCAGCTATTCACCAGCCAACTACCATTCGATCATTAACGCACCATGACGAGGCGCGCCGCGGCGTTTCACGTAAGACAGACGCAGACGCAGTAATAAAGCTGCAAAACACAAAAAAAAATTTATACGATCATCGAAACACAACACGACACTCGGTCAAGGTAACCCAATTTTTCTCTTCTTACTACTAAGAGATCATTTGCTTTACACTCGATACTCGATTACCAGTGTAGGTCTAACTACCTAACCTGCCTACCGGCTGACTACTTAGTGTTTACACGGCCCATTATATCGCATTTGTTGCGAATTTCATTGAAATTTCTCTTTTTTCTTTTTCCTCTGCTATTTCGTTTTTTCGTTTTTTTTTTTTGTACCAACTTTACTAAATAAGCATTTCTTATCGAATACAAGTACAAACTACCCTTGTTATGCTGTCAGCTCCCCTCAGACACAATGGACTGGTTGCGTACGTATATCAAGTGACCTTGACTAACTCAACGGATTTAACCGCGATTGAGTTACGCCATGAGAATTTATTTAAATAGTTTTGAGCACTTTGACCGCAAAAATCTCGAAAACTATGCCTCTTCGAAAAAAACTAATAGTTCATAAGCGAAAGATAATTTCAAACTCCACAATTTTTGTTCCTTGCATTTTCTTGTAGCGCCCCTAGTTTGGCCGGAAAATTCATGTTTAGGGGAAATTTACGAAATCGATAATTTCAAAAATGAAACAACTTCGACTGAAAAATCTCGAAAACTAAGCTTCCTAGAAAAAAAACAATAGCTCGTAGGAGAAAGAGAATTTAAAGCTCTACAATTTTCACCCCTGCAATTTTTTTGTAGCACACTTACTTTGGCCAAAAAATCTTAGTTTTTTTCTTGGAGATTTAGTTTTCCAGATTTTTGCAGTCAACGTTGTTTCATTCATTTAATTATCGAATTCCCCATGAACATGGATTTTCTGGCCAAAGTAGATGCTACGAAAACACTGCAAGGGATAAAAATCGTAGAGCTTGAAATTCTCTTTCTTTTATAAGTTGAATTGTTTTTTTCTAGGAGACTTCGTTTACGAGAACTTTGCAGTAAAAGTTTTTTTTCGTTTTCCAAACCATCGACCTTATAAATGAGCTACTCTGTAAGTATATTAAGGTCACATTGAATGAAATGTTTATTGATTTTTTAATGAAAATTTAAAAAAAAATTGACAAAGATGATTTTTTCAAGTAAGTATCCCCTCCCCTGATGGGGTCACGATGCAAAATAGCTCTTATGGTATTGTTGATTAAAAACATCTATACCGAAATCATCTGCACACAGTTTTTGTGTCACCTTTCCCTCTCCCCTATTCAACTAATTATGGATAAAAGTTGTAAAACCAAAATTTTCTCGATTTGCACCAACCAAGTTAGAATGGCTCCAGATTTGTTAAGAAAAGTGGTTTACTCCAGCACACGCGCTAAAAAGCTCGTGATTTTAGAACCACACACCTATGGTACAACTTAACGAAATAACTAAACCGACGAAAACATCTATTTATAAACTGACAGTTCATTTGAAAAAGGCCATAATTTAAGAGCGACGTTCGAACGACGGCTTTTGTTCGAACGTCTCGCGAATTCCTCAACAGAGAACATTCTCGCATCTGTATCCGATCTGTATAGATACACTTGTGGTCGATATCGCCGTTTCGGTGACAAAAAGGCACCGTTCGAACGAATTAATTAAAACTACAAATCACTCTCGCTCGAGTATATTAAAAAAGCAATCGAGTTACATAATCCCTGCGGGTGTTTTTTTTGGTCGTGTTTTCTTCGCCCTCGCCAGCTATGTGCACAGCATCGAGTCGAAAATCGCGAGTAGCTCGCGTTTAGGCACATTTTACCGACCATAATTCACTCCAAGTTCGTTAGTGTTGAAACCTTTTTCGAATTATAAACTAGGACAGGACGCGACGCGAGGTAGCCGTTGCCTGGTGGCTAATACCTATACATAAATTCCGGTACCTATCTATGTAAAAGCTATATACACTGCAACTCGGTACGCAGACGGTTTCCAATTCCGGCGTGAGACTTTTTGCTGCAGCTGATAAGTTGACTGAGACGCAGACGCCAACGCGACCCTACAAATAAATACTATTTGTTAGCCCGAGTGGTCTACCGCTAATCTAAACAAAGCCGCAGCTACCTCTGATTTCAGCCTACTTCGTTATACCGCACCACCGCAGTAGTACCTCTACCTACCTACCTACTTCGACGATAAGCCTTACGGTACGGAGCTTACAATTTTTTACTTTCGTTACAAAGATAGCCAACTTTCTCGGTCTATAAAATTACCACGAACCGCAAATCCTTTAAATAGCTATACAGCTATACCTAATAACGACGGTAAGTAAAAGTCTAAGCGAGTGCTTATTTACACAAACCAAATTATCCACTCGTGCGACCTGCTCTACGATTTTTCAATCGACGCGGCGAAAACACAAAAACTTACTCGCTTAAGCTAGTTTGAATTTGACAACCGAATTGGTTCATTTTGACACAACTTTGAGCTTTTCTTTATGCTGGGAAAAAATCAAAATGAGTTTTTAATCGAGTGTACCTACCGCCCCGCACCTATATAATAATAAAGCAATGAAAAAACGTTTAAATACATAGAGATCGCGTGCGTTTTTTCCTGTTTCCCGCTCGACAAAGAATTGCTTATTTTTTTATGATATGGACAAATAACCCAACTTTCTTTGTATATTTATAAAAACATTTATTGTTATCGGTTTTTTTTTATCTTTCCAGCAGGCATTCACGAAGTAATTTATCGAAACTTCCTTTTTTTCAAAAAAAAAATATTACATCGAAATGGAAACCCAGTCGTCGAATGTAAATACATGACTTTTCAACTTATTTTCTGATACCACACCTCCCTATACTTTCAACAAATCGTTCGGACATCATTATTATTTTCTTTTTTTTTATTCGAGGACCCTAAACTATAGCAGAATTGCAGACTTTTGACTTGCGATGAAATTTTTCGCCATCACCGAAAAATATACCATAAGCCTGCTACTTAATAATGAACAAAAAAAAATCGACGAAAATATGTTTAGAAAATTGCAAACATTTTAAGCATTTTTCGACTCTCATAATACATATGCATCTTTTTCACAATGATCCCTTAGTCTGGGGTGAGGCGGCGACAGTTCTTGTGCCTAGGGGCGCATAAACCTTAAATCCGCCACTGCTTACTTTAATCTTGGAAAAATCAAATTCAACCAAAGCCAACGAAAATTGTCAAAGATTTTCAAAAATTTGCAAACAAACGATTTCGGATTAGGGTTTTGACAGTTTTTAAGGCAGCTACGTCAATTTGTAAGAATTTATCTGAAATAGTATCTTTTTCACCCTCTTTTTCGAGGTTTAGTATTCGATGCGATTCGAGTCCATTCCATATAATATGAACTGGACGCCTACGTAAATTTTTCCCCAGCTAATCTGAACATTTTCGAAAAAAAAGTACCTACCGAAATTATTGAACGCGAAATTCGCCAATTCGCCATTTTATTTATCATCTTTCCTGCTCGAAACTTCTTCGTGCAATCGAGCCAACGGTTTCGCGAGATATTGACGAGAAAAAAGCAATTTCGCGAAGCGTAAAACGCCATATTTCATTTCGACGAATCCCCGTTACAAAAAATTCATTACTATTGAGCCTTTCGAGGGAAAAATTTGCATTTGTAATCATCGCTCGAATTATTCTTAGATACCTAGCGAATTTTCAAAATCAAAAGAAAGCTCGTAAATACCTACTTTTCAAAGTGCATCAGATTCAGAGAATCGGAATGCTTCGTAAGTCGAATGTCGCTTAATTTAGTCGATTTTCGAGCTAATAAAATTGGTGTGACTAAATTTTTGTCTCAGCTAAAAGCTTCGTAATAATCGACCGAATAAGCTAAGATTTTCAAGACAGATCCAGTGTTACCGCGAATTCAAGCACATTGAATTCGAGAAAAATTGGTGAACCGGTTTTCGAGTTATTCGCGATTTAAATTTTCAAATACCTCTAGTGTCTCGAATAAAGCAGTTAAGTGAAATTAGTGAAGATCCTTTTTAATTGTATTTGAGAGGACGAATAAAAAATGCTATGTACCAAATTCATTTCCATGAACTGGTTCTCGAGATATTCAAGATGGAAATTTTCAATACCATGCAGCCCTTTGAATATAGAAATTATTTGAAAATTGTACACAACTTTTTTTTATAGAACTTGAGAAAACTTGCAAAAAGTTGAAAACGGACGAAATAAATTCGGCAGGACTACGCGAGAAAGTTGTAATTAAAGGCTCGAGACAACGCTTAAGTCGGTTTAGTGGATACGAAAATGGAAAAATCTTCGAAACTGTAGCAGCACTGACAGTCATGTATGTAGGAACGATGTTCTAGATAAAAGATTTGAACAGGTGGAAAGGCGGGATAACGGGAAATACACTCACAACACGTGCACGTGCCAATAAAGAAAAAATGCTCGACGAATTATTCGCTCGAATGAACAGCAACATTGCATCAAAGCTACAAAAGTTCTTATCTATCGATTGGAATTCGGGTGAATTCCTCGCAAGTACGTCAGTAAGTACGTCTCAACACTGGAAATTTCTGTTCGCTTTCGATCGTCCTCGTCGACAAATCCACGTAGGGATACAACTCCACGCAAACTGCTAGTTGCTACATATATTTACACGTTCGTGTACTATGCAGAATGTAGATGGGCGTGCGCTACAGATTTTCACACCTTGATGTTAAAGCATATGTACTTGAACTTGACAAGATTTGTTCACGCGGCGATAACCTCGAATGAAAATTTTTCTGTAGTACTGTAGGTACAATGTTTCATCAATGACGACGAGACGCGAGAGTTGCGGATGTCGAACGTGCACGTCTCCGAACGAGTACTCGTACTCGTATGTCGAGTCGTCGAAAACGCTTTCAAATTACACGGTAATTCGAGTTTTCAAAACGGAGTACATACTGACAGATATAAAATTCGGATAGCGGCGTGTTTCTATTCTCGATTCGCCTCTTTAACAAAACACTTTGGCAGATGGAAAATTTCACGATGACATTTGGAGAAAACAATTTTTTCCATTATCGAAGGGATTTGGATTTGAGAACGAGTAATAGGTATAAACTTTTTCCATTAGATTGCCGTCGCCTGCGCCCTCCCCCTACCTCGCTTTTGTCAACTTTCCTTTCTCGTTTTAGTTTTCTTTTTCCGTTCGATTGCTTCGCCTACTACGGGACGCACGGTGACTCCGACTATACGAAAGCGGGAATGCGGGCATTGGTTTACATAACGAGTTAACGAGGCTAATGAGTCGCGTCGGTCGTTTGTTTATCGTACGCCACTTTACACGCAACGAATACGAACCAAATCGTACATGTACCTATACGAGTATGTTTTACGTACTGTTACCTTGAAACGAAACACGATTCGCGTACCAAGCGATTGTTAATTAAAAATATCTGCGCGATATTTTGGGCCGAAATTGCCGCCAACGCTTTTACTTTCTTTCGCGAACGTATTCGTATTTTCAGCGTCGTCTACCGAAAAGCGATTTTCGACGATCGACAGGTGCGCGTTGATGACGTGGACGGAGTGAAGGCGGCCACCATGTTTAATTAACAAACGTTCGCGAATCTCGTGTAATTACCTATCTACATGCCTTCCTATATACGTTTGAATTCGAGAAGGTACTCGTACGTATATTAAAATGTACGTGTTCGATACACCCATCAAGAATGTGTACTGCAGCTTATAATTACGTATAAATGCAATATTATAAAAGAAAAACTCGATGGAAACACACGAATTAACCCTTTCGTGCCAAAGAGAAACTATAACGGTTAATTTTCAACAATTTTCATGTAAATGTGACCTTCAATGCTGAAGCTAGGAGAAATTTTCAAAAAAAAATTAGAAACTCAGAATCGTACACACTACCTACACATAAAAGTAAGGGTGAAATTTTTTCATCCCGTTACACCTTGAAAGTTCCTTGCGAGCAACGAACGAAAGCTTTTCACTTTTACGTTGATCTCAACAGAAGAATCAAAAATAAAACATTCGAGTAAAAGATTCCGAAGATGTAATATTTTTTCAAAAATTACTGCGGAGTCAATTTGGACAGATATTCAATGGGTATATTCCGGTTCGAAAAATACAGCGAATAAAAATTCTTTTCTCAAAAATACTCTCTAGTAATGTTCGAATGTAAAATTTAAGGAAATTTTGCCCATTCCTTGAAATCAAATGAAGAGTAGATCACATAGAAGGTCAATGATTTTGAATGTGAAAAAAAAAGAAACTTGATAGTAAAAATCTAGAAAACTATCCTTCTAGAAAAAAATATTCGTTTAAAGCAGAAAGAAACTTTCAAGCTCTACAATTTTGATTCTTGGCAATTTTTTCGTAGCACCCTAAGTTTGGTCAGAAAATATATTTTTAAGAGGATTTTTTTTAATTTTCAAAACCATCGACTTCGTATACCTAATGGACTAAATTTCTCAGAAACACGGATTTTCTGGTCAAATTAAGGGTCCCACGAAAAAAATGCTAAGACTCAAAATTGTAGTGCTTGAAATTTTCTTTCTGCTGTAAGCAATTAGGGTACCTCTATGAGGCTTAGTTTTCGACATTTTTGCAGTCAACGTTTTTTTTTCTTTTTTAAAACCTTCGACCATCTATATAAGCTACCCTGTATTACATCATTTTTCAAAGAATCGTTGTTGAAAGTCTGAAAAACTTTGAAATTGATTTCCTGAACGACTTTTCAATTTGAATCGAAAATTCTCTTACAATCTCTTCATTTTGTTTATTATTTCACGAAAGTATGAAAATTTCTAATTTTATACCATGTGGAGCCTCGAAGTATCCGGGAATTACAAACTCGAAATTTTAATGGGTTTCTTTTATTAGATTGCAATTATAGAAAATTACTCGTAGAGGAGAATGAATTTAAATTTTTGCACTACATCTCTTTCTTTTTTTGGGGACTAATTTTTTTTTCAATTTTTAGGAAATTTCAACCAGGAAAATGAAAGTAGCTGATTTTGATTTGATTCTTACTTTCTGTGCGAGATTTTGAGTTTTAAAAATTCTTTAAAATTTTCTTTTAGCCCCAGCATGAAGGTCACATTCGCATTGAAATTATTAAAAATTGACCTTCAATTTCTTCGCAGGCACGAAAGGATTAAAAAGGGTGTACCTTCAAAGATTTATATTGTTCTTATGGCATTTGACAGGGACTAGGCGTCAGTAGCCGTCGCAATTGCAGCCTTCGATAATTATTCATTTGCTAGTCGAACGACGTCAACTGTAGATAGGTAAATCGAATCATCGCCGTCTCCTTTCGTGGTAGGTAGGTAGATACCAGGGAGCTAGCAACTAGATTCCGTACAGCAGATTGGTTTCGTACGTTGTAATAAGGTAGGTATAGGTACATGAACTTGGCCCAGCAACACCCATTTCACCTTACTTTACGTTAGCTTACGCACGGTACAATCAAGACAGGGTGTCATTGATAAAACCATATATAGGTAAGGTAGTGCAAGTCACGCGACTATCTACGTAGACGTACCTACGTACATACGCGTATTTAAATTTAAAACCGAGACACGCGTTCCAATACTGATAACTGATAAGCGTTGTTTTCGATTTGAATTCAACTACTTAACGACATAAGGTAAACAGATAGGCAGATATAGGTATAGATAGTTAAGGTATATACCTGGCAGCGACTAACCAGTCGGAATGCAATTCGATCTGTCGCTCTAACGAGCACTTCGTTGAATTTTTTGCTTGAGTAAAAGGTGCAAATACATTGGAGCAGTTCGATGTACGCAGCTTACGCGTCATGATGCACTCAAGAGACCCGAATGCGGCGTCAAGTGTTGGTTGAGCACGTACGCTTACGCGTGCGATAAATCTTTATCAACGTAGGTCGTAGGTACTCGGATACCTACGACAAATTCTCGAAAAAAAGTAGAAAAGAAAAGAAAAAAATACGTCACAAGCGCGCGCGAATATCGAATTCCCGTAATTCCGTCGCATACGTATACCTATACAGGTAAGTACGTATAATCATTAGATATTGTAGCTGGTACGTTGCCCTTTTATTTAGATCGGTTCGAGCAAACTTGCGTACGTAAATGTAGGTACACGTAGGACCTACTAAATAGATACGATTACACCGGGTTACGTGATCTAATTAATTCGATTAAACAAATCGAACACTACGTAGCAGTATACGCAAACACAATAAGGTAACTAGGTACACAATACACATCACATACAGTAGCTCGTAAGTAGGTAAGTAGACAGAGATACGCGTAGCAAAAATACGCACGTGGTAGATCGCGAATACACCAAGCACTTTACGAATAAGTCCGCGTAACGATACGAGCTGGATACTCGAGACCAACAACCAAGAGGTACGTTTGTTTACTACTTCGTTTAGTCAATGAGCAAGCATCATATATACGATGTATCTAGTCAAAGCTAAGAAGTCGTACAACATACGAAAAAGAGGGATTTGCCCGGCTTGCAAAATATCGATAACCGAATGTCGAACAAGAATCGTCAATTACTATACCAAAGCTGCGGACGACCTCGGATTTCCCAGCATAATTCCTAAATGAAAATTTAACGGGAAGTGATTCATTCGGAGCCGACGATGGTCGATTTCTGCAGACAAATCGTCGCATAGTCGACGAGGTGTCGTGTCGTGTTCGAGATAAGCCAATTGTTTGGGTTTTTCAAATGTATATGTAGGTATGATATGACAGACACGTGTCATTTTTTGTTGCTCCGTCGAAAATGGAAAATCCAAAATCGTATCTATTCATCATCTGACACACCTCTTACCAACCTAGCCAATGGACATTTCTTCTACAACTTCAACGAAGGGCATGGCGAGACGAAGGAAATTTTATTTCTCGCAAATACGAATTGTAAAGTTTCATTCGAAGTAACTTAAAATCTAGATGTCGCTAGTACCATACTTCGAATGCATCCCTTTGACCTTCACTTGCCAATGAACACAATTTGTTTTCAATTTTTGAGACTCGAGATCCACTTCTCAGCTTTGATTGAAAAGAAGATGGCTGGTGAGCGTAAAAATCCTCGTACGAGTATATCTACGTCCTCTCAAAAACGACAATGGTTCGAATCAATGAGTGCAAAGTCATTCGTGATCTGTGATTCGAATCTTTTATGCATGATTCGTTATTCTAATCTAAGATTTCATGATTTTGTCACCTGATCCTGCACCCTCTACGACTTTTTGAAATTAGAAAATTTCATAATGCTAAATCGATAAGCAATTAGAAAACCACATTCTTAATTCGACCGAATACGTGGAACGTATTCGATAGCCAAAAGACATTCGCATTGGGTGGCCCAATTAGAAAGTTGAAAAGTTTTGAAAATAAATTTTAAAAAAAGACACTTTGACAGCAAAAATCTCGAAAACTAAACCCCATAGAAAAAAAACTAAGAGCTCGCAAGAAAAAGACAATTTCAAGCTCTACAATTTTCATCCCTTGCATTTTTTTCACAATACCCTTAGTTTGGCCAGAAAATCCAATATGTTTATGTGAAACGTACAAAGTCGATGGTTTTGAAAACGAAGAAAAACATTTTCAAACCCATCGAGCTAGATTTTCCATAAACATGAATCTTTTGCGCAAACTAAGGGTAAGTGTGCTGCGCAAAAATACAAGGAGCTTGAATTTCCTTATCTTTTACGAGCTATTCATTTTTTTCTAGGAGCTTACTTTTCGAGATTTTTAGTCAGTGGTTTCTTTTTTTTCATTTTCAGAACCATCTACTTTCAAAGTGCTCAAGAGATGAAATAAAACCGAAAAATCACCGTCAATCGTGTTATCGAATAAAAACAGTTATCTTTTGAAACCATTTCAACAAAAGTTTCAACATTTTTGAAATGAATGTCTTATGGCCGTACGACAGGAAAATTTATGAGTTTGAATAACTTTTGTAATGCTGTAAACGTTAATTTTTTCGAAGCATTTTAAATTATTTTCATAATATTTTGAATATTTTTTGAAATATTTACACAACTTTGACTATTGTCGGCATTTTTGAACAATTTTCAATCGACTTTGAATTTTATTATTCCGGCGATTCTTCAAATTGTATATCTAGGCCACAAGATCACACAAGGTTCTCGTTTTGAGCTGTAAAAATTAGCAACACTTTTCATCCAAAGTGGTTGAAAAAAATTCGAAAAGAAGACGAAAAATTCTTCTTTTCGAATTATCAACGTATAGCCCTTTTAAATTTTGAAAATCGTGTGTGAAAAATTTTGTTGCTTTCAGCGAATACTACCACCAGCCATTTTCTTGTCAATCCAAGTTGAGATACTGGGTATACAGACACGTGCTTAGAAAAGGAGTTGTCGCGCGAAATCAGACATCTACTCGTATTCTTTGGCTAATGTTTTCCCTGCAGCTCAAAGCTGCATTCCATAACGTGACGTTTTCAACTCGATAATTAAGTATTTTTGGGTGGGTTTTAAGTCGAAATTAGAAGGAATTGCAATGCAAACTTCATGCATACGAAAATTATCGCTTTACCACCTTTTAAATGTACTTTTTTATCTGTTTTCACTGTGCCTCGCATAACACTGCGTAGTGCAACACAACGCAAATTTTCAATTCTTTCGCCAGTCGTAACCGATGAACGATCAAATACGTAGCTAACTTTGTTTACTCGTTTCGCGGATAAAAAAGAGGACAAAAGGGTACAGATACTTACATATCTCGTTTAGACCTCTCTTCCCAAAACTTCTCCCAAAACGACGAACGGTATTTCACCTTAAGTACGCTGGTGCTGAGCGTTCTGGGTAGTTTGAGCGCCGAAGACGAAGGCGAGTCGGTTCCTTCGGTTCCCATACCGTACCGACGTATCTGAGCCGACGACGAGGACGACAACGAAGCGGTCGACGACGACGAGCAACTCACCGAGAAGCCGGACACGGAGGTCGACAAATTCAGGGCCAATTTGCCGCTGGCGCTGGTCTCGGGGGCACTTTCTTTGGGACGATGCTTACGTCTGAGTCGTTTCTTTTCTTCGGTGTTGTCGCCTCCTCCGCCATCTTCGCTGTCGTCCGAACGATCTCCGCTGCTGCTGTTACCGCTGCCGCTTCGGTTATTGCTCGTCGCGCCGTCACCGCCGCTCTTATCACATTGAGCACGGAAATTCATTTCCGACACTGCACTATCCCCCGATGGCGATGGTTTCACCGACGCCGCACCAATTTTTACTGATAATACCGACCCTCGCGTTCACACATAATACGTTTAGGTATCCCTACGCGGGTACGCAGCTAGGGACACCAGCAATAAATAAAAACAATGAAGTACGAGAGCGACTAACCACCGACCACCGACCACCGACCGCGATTGAGATGAAAAAGACACGCAACGGAAAAAATTCCAGCTAAAAATTAATCTCCGAGTAACTCATCGGTGGTACGTATGTAAGTCGACAAAAATGATCGAAACGAAGAAAGAAAAGAATGAGAAAAAAACCAACAAAAAATGACAAAAACGCAAAAAAATTTATTAATCGTAAAATCGAATTCAAATCGAACGAACGAACGAGACGAGACGAGACGACGAACGATACACGCGATGACGAAATGCGGTACCACGTTCACCTCGAAATTATAAGCTGCGAATACTGTTGTTGTAAGTATGTATCTATACGCTACACCGTTACCGAACCTCTTACGTCGCGTCGCGGCGCGGCGAGGTAAGACGCGGAGCGGAGCAGAACAGCAGAATGTGCCATTGCGCTTTGCGCCGCCGCGCCGTTACATTGCCGTCGTCGTGTACTCATCTCTCTTCAAGACGCCCCTGGCGCTGGCGACCGTCGGGCCTGGCGAACGGTCGCTCCATCGCTCGAGCCCGTTTCGCGATACCGGCTGACGCGATCGTCGCGATGCGCCCCCGACCCCCGACGTCGTCACCGTTCATCGCGTCCGTCCTCTCCTTCTGATCTACTTTTAATAACGTACGTACGTATTCTTGTCAGCCTATTTAATGGTCGTGTGCCCGAGAACTGCGCAAGTAGCTACAGTAAGTACGTACCTCTGCCTAGGTACGAACTACGAATACATAAACGTACCAGTTTGCCGTTTAACTGATCTTTTTCGAGTGGAACGGGAGAGGGGGTATCAAAAATCTCGATATAAGCCAATTTCCAATTCATACGCGACATCAGGGCAACAGAAACATCGACACAGACACTGCATTGCGGTTACAATAGGAGAAGTATCAAGTAACGTTAGTTTTCCAACAATTACCCGCAGATCAATTTCTACTGTAGAATCAGACCCTAAGTACATCGACAACAGCCCACATAATAACAAACGACGAGCTTCGACCCATCGAAAAAAAATAGCTCCACATTGCCGACGTTCGAAACTTACACTCGATGCGAAAATTATCCGCTTTGGGAATTCGTAGACCTCTAGCCAAAATGGTTTTTCCAAGTAAGCAGTTCGCGAATGCACTTTCATTGTGAAAAACCAAATTTTTTAAATAGCTGTTCACAATTTCTTTCTCGATGAAAACAAAATTATGTCTTTCTACCATAAGCTCTTATATAGGTGAGAAGTGGTACATACTCGAGATTTGGATAAAACCCACACCCACTAAGAAAAAACTTCAGATGACCAAGTTGCCTATTTCTAAAACTCAAGGCGGAAACACCTTTTTTAAATACCCTCACCATTTCCATACTACCCATGAAACTGTAAACATAGGATATACTTTTGCTCATTGGAGTAGGTAAAGGTAAATCGTTTTTTTTTTAATGTAAGTATTTCATGCAGATCTCTCGTGTTCGTTTCATGCATCTAATTTTTTTGAAATTATTCAAGTCCATAAAGTCGAGATACTTATCTGAAATTTTTCAAGTTCAAAAAATCATTTGAATTCTGAAAAAATTTTTAATCCAAAAATGTCTAAAAGTTGGTTGGTGTGATCTCTAAAGTTTTCTAAATCTGAAAGATGAATCAAAATTTGAAAAATTTTCCAAGCCCAAAAAATCGAACAAAATACCTATCCAAGTCGGCAATTTCAAAAAATTCTCACAAAAAATCTAAAAGTTAAAGTTCGGTAAAAAAAACTGCCTGACAATATTCTGATTTAAACTTTTCTTGAAATTATTCAAGTCCATAAAGTTGAAATTTTCCAACTACAAAAAAGTCTGACCAAATGTCTAAAAGTCAGCGTAATCTTTGAAAATTTTCAAATTCAATAAATTTACCTGACGAAATATCGCAAAGTTACCGTGAATTCTAAAATTTTTCAAATCCAAAAAGTTTAAACTGCATGTCTGACAAAATGTCTAAAAGTCAGCATTATCTCTAAAATTTTCAAAGTCCAAAAAGCCAGTGAAAATCTGAAAAAAATTTCCAAGTCCTAAAAAGTATGACAAAATGCCTAAAATTTAGAGTGATGAAATTACATGTCGGAATTTTCTGTCGTTTTTCGCGAATTTGATCATCGCAAAAGCTTATCCTATAGGTACATACTAAAATTCGAATCGAAAAGTGAACAAAATTCTACTTTCATAATTTTCGGTCTAGGTTCAAAATTAAAGGGACTACGAGCGCATGTTGTAACAAAAATAAAACGTTTAAAAAATTTAATAGGTGTACCTAAGCAAAATAACATTCAAAGTAGAAAAAAATCAAAGAAAAATAGAATGTTTTAGTTTTCGTTGAATGGCATTTCACCCCTTCAGTTTTGACGTTGGGCAAAAAACCACGATGAAAAATATACCTACAGTAGGATACAAACTTCAATTTAAATATTGTCAAAATTTCAGCTTCGAATGCGCTTTACTGAGAATACATTTCTTTCGTTTGACAAAATAATGGATTTTTAAAAATTTCACAAAAAATCACATTTTTTATCACCAAACCCTCCACTCCTCGAATCAGTGTAGTTTTTGAGGGTATTTCAAGAAGTCTGAAGCCCCCTTTGATGACGGAAATGTTGAAAAAATTTAGGAAATTTCAGCTTTCGAAATTTCGAATACTCGTTTACTTTTCAACAAAAATCATTTTCAGTTATTCTGCCCTTTCCTAGAAAATCTTTTCGGTTCGTACCTGCGTATGTACCACCACTCACCGGACACCCTGTATGCACTGGTAAAGGATACGATCATCTCGAAAATTTATCAGCATGTATAGGTGCTTAGTTGCGGGAAAAACCCCCCGATGACGAGTCACAAAAACGTCACAAAAGTTCATTGGAAATTACTAATACTTGAAAAACAATTGTCATGTTAATGTAAGCAGAAACACGATGATAAGTTTTTTTCTTGTTGGAAATGCGCTCGAGTGTGACTATACTTGAGTCGACTCTTCGCGCCGAGCCGTAACCTAATAAATTTAAGCCGCGATGAAATGCTGTCAATCTGAAGGCGCCCAAATAAACTGAAGATTCGAATTCGGTGATAAATTTTCATTTTTATTTGACTCGTACAATAAAAAGGAAGCGAATTTCCGAATTACCTACACCTACGAATAAAAAGTAATCAGTTTATTGAAGAAAGAGAGAAAAATTAAAATTAATGACAGGCGTGTACCTACAACTAGCGATATTACGTAATTTTTAGAAAGAAATTACACCATATTCGACGTTCTTTGCAACGCGGACGATCGAAGGTAGATAATTTCGGATGCATTACGTTGCAATTTATAAATCGATAAAACTGACTAGACGTGCAAAACAAACGAAATTCTTAGGACATTTAAGCGTAAACTCGAAGGCACGTACTGCATTTTAGCGAAGAGTAATGAGCGCAGGGACTTTTATCAACCAGACGTTACTCGCATTCCTTCGATTTCATCGACCTGCAAATAGCTATACTCTACGGTGCTCTCCTATTCCACGAATTTCATAATTTGTATTTACCTTCAAAAAAGATATCGAGTGCTTTTCGCGTCATAAAAATAATTTTTTTTTAAATTCTTCGTGAGCAGCACTGTTTGTGACTTTTCCACATAATTATGTCTACAAAGCGTAAAATCAAAAGAAAAACTTTGATTATGGTATTTTTATTTGTTAACAAATATTGATTACCTACTAATTTTCGAATTATTTTTCAGACGAACTCCCGTAATCTAATGAAAAAAAATATGAGCCCTAATCATAATTTGAATTTTTGAAAAAAATTACGACTTTTTCACGACTTCCACGAGCAGTATGCACTTTTTCTTTCCATCTACGTGTATTCCTTCTGTACAACTGCTACGATCTGTAGCTTAGAATCAGTTTTGAAATACTACAACGTACACTCGTGAAATATTTCGATTTGATGACCCCCCCCCCCGCACCACCTCTAAACCACACGGCGCCGCGCGGTCAATTTTTCCGCCAACAATTAGGCACTTCGACTTAATTTAATCGTCGCTTCGTGAGACTTAGACTGTGTAGTTATCTAATTGAAAAATGGCACGTCGACGAGTGCCGGGTTGGTAGTTGAAAAAATGAACACGTTTCTGCATTACGAGCACGATTAATCCTTTCGCCGGTACAACGGTCTCGTGCGGTGCCGGTCTCTCTGAGGACACTCTTCAAATACGTAGCTAGGGTATAACACGATGTAAACGTATGTACTAGAACACAATTACTACACATACAAAGGCATTTCGTACTAACCGAAGGCGCGTGTAACATATCAAGCAATAACAAAATATAGGTAGTTAGGTACCATGCTACGTCAGTGTCATGATGTCCACGATAATATCGTTGAACCCGAAATACTCGGCTACTTATATAAATTACTTTGGAAAATCCGAAATCCTAGAGCCCATCGCGTTCGAATATACGAAGAAAATGGTCGCGATGTGTGCGGGTGCGCCATATACAGAATGCCAGATTTTTATTTAATTGGCGCGTCCGTTCTTCGTCCTTCGTTTTCGTCCTCATCCTTCCTCTATTCACAGTCTACCATCGTCATCCACGATACCCTCTTCCCTTCAAAGGTATACTTAGGTATACGTTTGAAGTGTAAAATATTATGTAGGTCGATTCGTTCGCATTGTTTGCGGTTCGACTAGCGAGTACGATCATCCACGTCTAGAATCTGAGCGGCTTTACTATACGAGTACGGTTTTTCAATTCCGTCCGCAGACTACAAACGAAACGTAGCAACGCAACGTCTTCGTACGACTAAATCTTCATTAGGTAATTAAATTCGCTTCGTTTAGTTTCGCCGGCTCGCTGAAAAATCCTCTAGCGCCAGTTTATATTCTCGATGATCTCGCAGTTTCCGTCGCATTCCGTCTTTCCATAAGCTATCGTATTAAAAAGTCCCATTTTCTAACGAAGACCGACAACGAAGAGACTACCTAAGTCAAAATTTATCAAACGTGTCTACACTAAGCGACAAAACATATGATAAAATGATGTGGATCGTCGCCACATGGCAATATCTACCTGATACCTTTACCTTCTGTGTTGAATTTCAACCAAATAAATTTTCAACACCCTTCAACTCGTGATTTTGTAGACTAAATTGGATTTGAACCTTTTTTCCCTCCCTACTCCCAACCAGCGATGTACTTGGGGGTGTCCAAGAGGTCTGGACCCCTCTAGATGACTGAAATGTTGGAAAAAATTATGAAATTTCAGTTTTTGGATGCTTTTTTTATGAAAATTTTCACCCTCGATTGTGGCTAGCAAAATGATGGATATTTTTTAGAATTTTACATAAAATTAATTTTTTTGGCCAACCTCCCCCCTTGAATGTAGAGGTTTTCGCCGAAAGCAAACGACCCAGCGGCGGCGAGGAAATGTTTTCGGCGGCTTATAAAATTTTGAGCAGCGGCGGGTCAGCCGGCTGTAAAATCATAGTAATTCCTAATTTACTGTAAATTACCTGTAACTCGACTTGAAATACCTACACAATGTGACATCACATGAAAATTTGTACCAAAAAAAAACAAAGTTTCATTCATTTTTAAATTTTTTGCTGAAATTTCTGCACGTAAGGCAATAAAACAGCCAAATAAGTAATAAGTTAGGAAGAGGGTGGTCAACATTTGCCAGTCTTATAAAATTTTTCAAGTCCAAAAAATCTTAGGTACCTATAATTTGACAAAATGTCTGAAAGGGAAGTCAAAATCTATGATTTTCTTAAAGTTCAAAAAGTAATCTGCTCACCCAAAAGTCACAAAAATCTGAAGTTTCGTAACGTTTTTAGCATAGGATATGCTTTTGCTCTGGGGAGTGATCTCGCGGAAGACCGACGAAATTGTGTAACGAAATTCCGCAACGAAATTCCGTAACGCTGACTTTTAGGCATAATGCCAGACTTTTTTGGACTTTGAAAATTTTTCAGATTTCCGTTGACTTTGAGACATTATGTCAGATTTTTTTGGGCTTCGAAAAATTTTCAAATTTTAACTTTTTTTTGAATTTGGAAAAATTTTTTATAAATAATGCTGACTCTTAGACATGTTGTTAGACTTTAACTTTTAGACATAATGTCAGACTTTTTTGGACTTGAAAACTTATTAGATTTCCACTTACTTTCAGAAATTTTGTGAGACTTTTTTGGACCTTAAAAAATTTTCAATCAGCAAAAGCATATCCTATGTTTTATAGTTTCGTGGGTAGTATGGAAATGACGGTGACTTTTATATTCGCAGATTAGATCATCACTAAAGCATATCCTATGTTAAAAATGAATTTTTAACAAAAAACTCGACGCTATGCACCTCGCCAGGGAGGCTCTGCCACTGGACCCCTCGTATTGGTTTTAGTTATGCACTACGTACAGAATTATGAAATATAGGATTTGCTTTTGCTAATGCATGTAAAAGAAGTCAGAAAAAAGTTG
The DNA here is from genome assembly GCA_900064475.1 of Pseudococcus longispinus. Classification (NCBI taxonomy): domain Eukaryota; kingdom Metazoa; phylum Arthropoda; class Insecta; order Hemiptera; family Pseudococcidae; genus Pseudococcus; species Pseudococcus longispinus. The sequence continues at coordinate 43,057 of FIZU01056630.1, forward strand.
ACAAAATTTTTAATTTTTTTATTCAACTTTTCAATATTTTGTCAGACTTTTAAAAACCTGTAAATTAAAAAATGAAAAAAAAATGCTAAAATGTCTGATAAAACGTCTAAAAGTCAAATTTTGAAACAATCTAAATTTTTCAAGTTCAAAAAGCCCGCTTAATAAAATTTTTCCAGAAGTCTGATGCCTGAAAAGAGTTTTGTTTTTGATGAAATTTTCCTAGTTCAAAATGTTAGTGGAAATCTTAAGTTTTTTCAAGCCAAAAAAAAATCTGACAAAATGTCTAAAAGCCATCGCCACGGATTATCGTTTGGAAATTTTGTCTCACTTGAGCTGATCACCCACTGGAGATAACATTTATCAAAGTCGAAAAAGTCAAAATTTCTGAAATTTTTCAAGTCCAAAAATTATTGTTTGAAATATGAAAAATTGTTCAAGTCCAGAAAGTCTAAAATAATGTGACAAAATGTCTAAAAGTCAGCGTTGTCTCAGAGATTTTCCAAGTACAAAAAGTCAAATTAAAAGTCAGCGTGATCTCTGAAATTTTCCAAGTCCGAAAAGTCACTGTCATTTCCATACTACCCACGAAACTTTAGAACATAGGATATGCTTTTGCTGATTGAAAATTTTTTAAAGCCCAAAAAAGTCTCACAAATACTTCTCAAAGTCAGAAGAAATCTAATAATTTTTCAAGTCCAAAGAAGTCTGATAAAATGTCTAAAAGTCAGTATTATCTATAAAATTTTATAAGTTCAAAAAGTCAGTTGAAATCTGAAAATTTTTCCAA